>OLKM01000294.1:0-15000 GCA_900291075.1 Melanogrammus aeglefinus | reverse complement strand
GAGAGAGAGAGAGAGAGTGTTTTAGGAATCGATTGGCAGTGCTGCAGGCCAAAACAAATCAGTATGGGAGAGGTTTCATCCACTTTTTTGAACTCAATGCAAAAAAAGTACCAAAATCGTAACTTTCTGGTATTCCATCTCACCGGGCAGCAAATTGTAATAACATGAACGCGTTGTTTGATAACCCGCCGGTGAAATGAAATGCCGTCGATGGGGTGTGATAGGAATGTATTCTCCGATGATCGGTTAGCCAAAAAAACGGTCACAGTCAGTCAAGGTGTCCTATTTTCACAGGTTGTACTCTATAAAGAAGAAAGATATCCGTTCTTTACTCATCATACTGGTTAAATGCTACTTTGAAGTTGTGTGGCACCTACTACAGACTGCATATTTTTTGAGGGGATACTTAAGTGTTCAGGTAAACCGCTTTAGTAGTGATATAAACTGCCCGCTTGCGGCGCAGTTGCGCTTAAATAATTCACTCATCTCTGCATTGAGAAAGATGAAGCTGTTACCTCGAACTTAATTTCTTTTGTTATCAATTTTTTTCTTCCGTCTCTCCCCCTCCCCCATCCATGTCTCCCTCCCTCCCCGACCTCCTGACCTCTCCACGCTGCCTGGCCCCCCTCCCCGACGTCGATCTACTCGTCTTTTTCCGCGAGCAGGTAAGGAGTTTTTGTTGGCTTTGATAAAGGCTGGACAGCCCATTCTCAATTCACAGAGAGATTGATGACACCTGCCACGCTGGCTGTCTGAGGGGATGATGAAGTTGATGCCGCATTGCAGCCTAACAGAACACAACAGCAGTATTAGCCAAGAAAAGAAAAGAGAGACGTAGTTTGAATCTCAGTGCATTGGCTGAGAACCATCTCCGAGACTATAATTACTGCTCGTGAAACTTACCCTAATGCATATAGTCCTTTTAAATCCTCCCTGCATGTCGTTTTTAAGCACAAAGTCATTTCCGCCACTGCAAATATTAAAGTGGGGTCTGCTAAAACGCAGCGGCGCGGGACGCCAATGCCCAAGGGATAATCCTGGGCAACATCACAGTCTTCTCGCTCAACTTTTTCTCGCTCTCCATTCTCGACGGAGGCTCTAAATCTGTTACAGATCAGGGACCGTAGGGGCCCCCATCTCTCTCTCTCTCTCTCTCTCTCTCTCTCTCTCTCTCTCTCTCTCTCTCTCTCTCTCTCTCTCTCTCTCTCTCTCTCTCTCTCTCTCTCTCTCTCTCTCTCTCTCTCTCTCTCTCTCTCTCTCTGTGTGTATCTTTCTCTCTCTCTCTCTGTGTGTCTGTCTGTCTGTCTGTCTGTCTGTCTGTCTGTCTGTCTGTCTGTCTGTCTGTCGCTCTGGTTCTCTCTCTGATCCTGCTCTCATGTTCTCTCTCCTGTTCTTTCGCTCTCTCGCTTGCTCACTATCCCTGGCTGTGTCTCTCATTCTCTCTCTCCCTTTCTCTCTCCCTATCTCTCTCTCCATCTTTCTCTCGCTCTCTCTGGTTTTCTCTCTGATCTCTCTCTTATGCTCTCTCTCTCTCTCTCTCTCTCTCTCTCTCTCTCTCTCTCTCTCTCTCTCTCTCTTCTCTCTCTCTCTCTCTCTCTCTCTCTCTCTCTCTCTCTCTCTCTCTCTCTCTCTCTCTCTCTCTCTCTCTGTTTGGCGAGATGTATGTCTGTTTCTCTCTCACTGTGTTTTGCCACTGTGAAAAGGGAAATTAATGTAAAAGAGAATGCTTTTACAGTGTAAAAGATGAAAAAAAAACTCCTGAGGAGAAAGAAAACAAGGTTTCGTTCAACCTTTCCTTGATATTCTCCTTGATAAGCTTGTGAGGCTGTGCTTCGCATCCCGCCGTTGGTGAATGATTAAATAATAAAAGGTTATGGGAGAATGGATTTGAAAAACGAAATACCATACCCTTGCGAGCGGCTACATCCGTCCGATTAACAGAAGATGGTAAGATCTGTCTACCAAAATCCCGGAAGCCAATACAAAACAAACAAATAAATAGATACATAGCATGTAAGTAGTTTAGTCTGAATGCGGGATACTTTTTTTTCTGAAGTGCAAACCTTGCATCTCTCTATTAGATAAAAGTTATTTTGAAACTAAGCACCGATTTTCCCTCCATGTTCCAGATGTAACAGTGTCTCGAAAAACAGAACGCTTTGTAAAAAATACAAAACTCCCAGATACAGCGTTTCTGTTGTCTTATCTCCGAAGGGCCAGCCACGGCAATCCTGAATCTAATCTCCATTCTGGTTTGGCAGTCATGTTTTTGTCTGTTGTCCACTGCTGTCTTTTCTCTTTTAGACGTTTATCTCTATTTCTTTTTTTTAGGGGGGGCAGGGAGGGGCAGAACAAAGAGTCCTCTGAGAATATAGAGACAAAAGAGGACATAGAAGCAGTGGTTAGCCCACCAGTGTGTTATCATGATATGGGCCTATTTGTTGCCCACTATTTTCACTTGTTATTCTAAAGGATAGATATTGAACCAGTAGAAAATACCATGACAACAGTGTTGGTGTTCACAGCCCCCGGCCCGGGGGGAATAAGAAGTGGCATACTAAGAGATGTTTAAAGCACACAAGCACAAACTGGCTCGAAATGAGACGCTGGCTTCACTATTAAAAGTGTTGCGTGCTATATTTCTTTGGCCCAGTGGAGGATTAAGTGGTCTTCGTCAACGCTTTGCAATGCAATTTCTGTTGGGATTTTTATATTTTCTCTCTCCCCCTCCTCTGCTCATTAGCAGTTCCTCAAGAACCGACCGTCACTTGGGGTCTGTCTTTGTACTTAATCTATAATGTAATACTTTAGCAGAGTAAAATGAAATGAAACTTTTTTTTTTTTGAAGCCCCCAGTGAATATATATACAGAAGTCTGGCTTGATTGCCTTGCCACAGTAAGAGCGTAGGAGAAACTCACCAAAAAACTCACACGATTCTGATTGCCGTCCTGTAGTTTGGGGTAGTCTGTCTGTGATTACATTCTAGTGTTTGCCTGCTCAAGCGTAGACTGTTTTTGTTTTTCCTGTTTCGGGTCTTTGGGTTTCCCTTGTGTAAACAGAATCATTCT
Source organism: Melanogrammus aeglefinus (assembly GCA_900291075.1). Lineage (NCBI taxonomy): Eukaryota > Metazoa > Chordata > Actinopteri > Gadiformes > Gadidae > Melanogrammus > Melanogrammus aeglefinus. The sequence goes on along the minus strand of OLKM01000294.1, from coordinate 11,931 downwards.
TACTTAAGCCAGCAGTGTACTCAAGATTAAACACTAATTGCAGCGTTCTCTTTCACGTCCGGCCCACGTGATGCGCCACCCTCGTGTCTCATCAGCACTCGAACAGCAGGGTCACTCGACCCTGCTCCCCAACCCTCCCCCGCCCACCACCCTGAGTGTTCCCGCGGCTCTTTCGCTCTCCGGGAGCTTTATTGGTGTCATGGTAACAAGTCGTTAGCTCAAACGCATAACAGCCTGGCAACGGAGCGATATGCTCACAGCAAAGCCAGCAAGAAGACCGCGTCCCCTTGAGAGACTCCCTCATTGTCACCTGCCACCTGATGGCTCCTGTTGAAACGAAGGGACAGGACTATGGCTACACAGCGTGCTGGCGCACAGCCACAGGGGGGGAGCACATTAAACCATTGGGACCGGGGGGAGAGATGTGGAGGCACATTAACAACCTGACAGATCGTATTTCTGATTTTTTGCCTATCACCCCTTTTTATCATCCGCTCTCCCCGCAAGGTACGCAAGGGGAAAATGATGGCAGTAAATTACACAAGTGATGTTCTTATTTGGAAATCACGGACAAGTTTGACGTTGGTTGCAGTCAGCTTTTGTGTATAATTAACCACCAAAAATAATCTTGTGTAGATATATATGTATTATATATTTATATAGTGGACTAAATAAAGTAAAAGAATAACAACAGCTAAAAAAATGCTGTTTGTTTGACCACAACCTTGTCGTTTTGTTGCTTGCTTTTAAAAGGGCATTAGTATCATGTTGTCACCTTTTGTTGTCTTTCTTCATATTAAATAGGAAATCTCTTTCTTTTGGATAGTTACTCAGTGAGGGCAGAGAGAGTTGAGGGATGCTGGTGTTGCCGTGGTGACGGTGATCTGTGTGCTGCTGTGGAGCCGGCGGCGAGTGTTTACGTCAAAGCCGCAGAGAGAGAGGGAGAGAGAGGCAGAGAAAGAGAGAGCAAGGCATAGGGAACCATGCGAGAGGAAGGAAATAGAGGACACGCACACGCACTCGTGTGTAGGTGACCTGGTTTGTACACAATGATCCACTTGCGCTTCAGAAGATACAGTGCAGTCCGCTCGCTGGCCAGATGCAACACAGACTCACGTCAACAGCCTCTGTGACAAATAACAATGCAATAAAAAATAGAAAGACAGAATATAGAAGGAGATATACTGCAATAATATTTATATTTACCATTCTTTTTTGTAATAGTTAGAGGGATAAACCAGGGTACTCTCAGAAACGTACTCCTTCTCCAATTCACACGTGAGATGAATAAAGCATAAAGCACTGTTAGCATATTGTAATTACTGCCGGCTCTGTGGTGGAAGTCTTGGGGACCATTTGGGTTCATTATTGCTCGATCTTCTCAAAGACCACCAGGTGGTGGTGACCTCAGGATTAACGACTGTGGTAATTACCTGCTAGAAACAAAATTGGGGGACGGGCAATGCCGTGATAGGAGGGAGTGGGGGAGGTGTGTGTGTATGGGTGGGGGGCGGGAAGGGGATGCTTGCTTGCACCTCTTGAAAGTGCTGCAGTGTCATCTGGGGAATTAGTGACAAGTGGCGTGACATCATTGAACGTGTTTTAAACCATCCACGTTTTTTTCCCTTTTTCCCCCCTACATAGACGGCCTCCAGAGCTAAAACTGCTTGCTCCGTGCTTCTGTGTTTACATCTCGCGCCTCATCTGTGGTGTAAGCCAGGGGGCAGATGTGTAGGGGCCTCTGAGACTTTTTTCGTGCAACCACTTAATGTTTATTTAAACAGCAGAAGTAGGTAGGCCTATGGATGATTAACTCATCCTCAAGTGGGTTTAGTATAGTATATAGTATGTGTTTTATTATTATGGCCGCTATTCTTATTTACTTTGGTTATTTCGATCATTTGTGAATCCAGTGTCAGTAAAGCTACTGAGTGTATTTTGAGAACTCTTCGACATAGAGAGAGAGCGAGAGAGAGAGAAATAAAGATGGGGAGAGGGAGCACAGATACACACATGAGAAAAAGATTAAAGAGAGTGCAGAGATATGTGAGAAAAGAGAGCAGAGAGAGTGCAGAGATATGAAGAAAGAGAGAGAGGTAGGCAGAGTGACGGGCTGAGAGAGGCAGACTGTCTTCTCTAGTGAGATGGATGAGAGCATGTTTTTTTCTCACCATGAGATGATATGCACTCAGTAAAAAGCGGAATCACAGCAAGCAGATTCTCTAAGAGACAGATTAGACATAACAGGCAGCAGAAGGGGAAGTGGCATGAAGAATAAGGAGCCATGTTTTATCCATGTGGCGCAGTGATATTCCATAATGCCTTTCTTCCAGCTGAGTACCGAATTGGCTAAGGAACAAGCAACTGTAATGCCATTATCAAAATCAGGGTTTCAATCAGAAAGGCTTGGATGTTATCAGACTTAGATTTTCTCTTTTAAAAAAAATTAAATAAATATTTTGTTGAATAGCATATCTAGGTGTCTTCTCCCTATAATCACAATCAGCGTTTCAAGTTTCTTTCAATGATCAGATTTTGGTATTTCTTTCTTTAAAACCGTGAATTTAGCTTTTTATTATAATGAATATCCCTAGCTGGATGTCTCCTTCACCGGTGTACTCAACACTGGTGTGCCCTGCTGATTGAGGCCATGCTCACACTCAAATTGCAGGTGTGTGAGAAGTCAGCGCCAACTAGGCTGAAGCTAACAATACATGCGTTCACATGAATCATGGAAAGAGAAAATGGAATTATGATTAAAGACGAAGTCACAGCAAGTCTCTCTCTCTCTATCTATCTCTCTCGCTCATTTATTGTCGCTCATATGAGAAGTCATTATTTTCTGCATTGCTGCATCGACTCATCTTCAAACCGCACTTCAACCCAGTATAATGTGCAACGGGCAATGCTGGTGAAGCATCTCCGCATGAGGTCTGTGCTTTTTTCCCTGCACAGTATTCTATATCCTTACTATTGTCTGCCTGGCAAGACAATACATTGGTTATAAATCACAGACATATGCTTTTCACCATATAGTATCACAGACTTCCATTGTTGTCCAAAGACTTAACAAACCCATGAATGGCATTGAAGTTGTTGAAATGATTTGATTCAATGCACCCTCTATGCGCCCATGTTCATGTAGTGTAGAGTGAAGAGTGGGCTTCCCCACTCTAACCCGACAGTTATACCGTGCCGTTAAATTGGTTAGTGATGACATGGTCACAAAAAAGACAAAACATTGTAAAAAAACGTCGATTGTTTTTTAATTCAGTGTAATTTGTTTGCGGAAATGGCTCTTTGTGTGGAGCCCGACACTCTAAACACTTGCCCCCCTTTCACACCTTCGGTTCTTCATTCTACTTAAGCGACCATTGGCATGCAGAGTACCCCGCATTTCATTGAACGAGGAGAGAGGAGAGAGTGAGTTGGGGTCTAGGACCAAGGGGAAAAATGGGCACCCTAAAGGGCATCCAAGGCTTGTACGCCAACCAATAATAACATGTATCATGTCAACCGATAACAAACAAAACTCCAATCTAAAAATGTCAGAATGTACAATGCTGAATGTACAATTTTACCATAATTCTCCAGACCTTCCCTTCTGAACACAGTTTGAAATAGATTTAAAACAGGAAAAAAAATTGTGCCAGGAACCGTCAGGGTACAGAGTTGGCAATAATCTGATGGCTAACTGATAAAAGATACCTCATTTCAAGTGTTTAATTGCTGACTCAGGGTCTGGAGTAACCTCTTTGTCAGTAGTAGTTGTATTTATGCCTCTTATTCCCCTCCTTGTCTGGAATGTCCAGCCTTGGCTGCACTCGCCGTAATATGAGCACTAATTCACGTTAAGAGTTAGTATCAGCCTGAAGTGAGAATTTATGAACCGCTAAATGCATTGGCTTTAGTGGTCAAAGAAGGAAAAGGATTTATGCATTTGGATTGTAGGGGACACACACAAAAGCATAACGGGAGTCACTGGCGTATTCTTTTTCAAAGCTACCATTCAGCCAAGTCGGAAGGAAAGAAAGAATAAAAGAAACCGTCTATTTGTGTGTTTGTGAGGGCGTGCATGTGGGCACTTTGGGGAAATGTAACGCATGGTAGGGCATATAATGTTCGCATATTCATGGTCAGAAATGTAGTTTCATATGCACATACATAGGTAATGGGTGTAGTGGGTTGCTGTGGAAACTGCTCTAACTTATTAATTTGTGACAGGGGTCGGAGTCTGAATAAATGGCTCTGGGAATTGGGGCGTGCTCCACATAGCCAGAGAACTGGGGTAAAATTAGCCTTCCCTCTGAGAAGCAGGAACTGGATGTGACTCGCTAACATAACAGGAGAAAAGAGTCAAGAGAGAAGAGAGCGTGGAGTGAACTCACTCCAGTTCCGTTCACCTTGCTTATCAGTGGGCCATTTGTCCTCAATGTAGAACAGCTGACCCGAACCCAACGCTGAACACTGTAGTGACATTATGGCACCTGAGCGTTCAAGAAAATGGAGGCACATGAAGCTATGTCAAGCAAATACAAACAGAGGGCATAACGATAACATGAAATCATCCTTCACCACAACCAAAATCGATTATGGCCTGTTGTCTGTTGCCGGAGGCTTCAATCTGTTCCTCAATGCATGTGTACGCTTCCATTATGAAAGCTTAACCCACAGAGAAGGGGGTCATACAATGGCCATGGGCCTCTCCACTTCATAACACACGCACACAAGATGTATAGAAGCGCATATTTATATCCATCCCTCTACGTGTCAATAGAGGCCCAGAAAACACTGTTCCAAAACAAAATGGCAAGTAAGGATTTATCAGATTTTGGAAAGTAATTGCGAGTCCCAGTCTTCCTGCTATCCTGTTTCTATAGCTTCAGCACCATGTCACTCTTTAACCTCCCAAACACACACGAGCACAACTCCCAAACACACACACACACACAACACACACACACACACACACACACACACACACACACACACACCACACACACACAACACACACACACACACACACACACACACACACACCACACACACACACACACACACACACACAAACCTCATTTTAACGTTGTAACATCTGGAACCATTGGAAAAGCTCCCTTTGTCTACGTAGCCAGAATGAAGACAATGAGAGCAGGGTCCACTGAGCCCAGTTTAAACCACAGGTCTCGATTTACCATGACAAAAACACCAAAGGGGCACGCAGCGGTCACCACTGACACATACTGAGAACACTAGCCGGTGCAAAAGGCTGTGCTCCTTGCCCCAGACAAAACACACACATTCATAACGAACGCAGTCGACTGCAAACGATTGCTTCTCCAGAAACAGTGAAATGCAACCGATTTTCATGCAACTACAGCGAGAACACAGCTAACCACAAGTATGCAGCGTGAATATACGTACTACAGTGATTGCAAGAGTCGCTCAGAGACTGGAGGAAAAATCACTGCTATTTTCTGTGTTTTGACACGCGCGTAAGGTCGTGAAGCAAGATATTGTGTGAAGGCTTGTTTTGACCTTAAGTCGATGTGTGTGAGCAGTGTTGAGCATATTGAGGCCATTTAGCACAACAATGCTTTGTTCATTTGGAAGTGAAAGGATACACGATATAATATTCCATATTTTTTCAAACTTTCCACCTGAGGACTAGCCTGGCAAATGCCAGACCTCGTCTTGAAGTCTGGCATTGAGATGAGGTCTGGGAACCACACATTAATTTTCTCGTATATGAGGCGTGCCGTTTTGGATCCGTAAACTACAAGCTTCGGTGTGTCGCATAGACGTTGTCATGCGTCACACCGTGTCGCATGCCGCCCGTCCCCGTTTTGTGATTGGTTCCCTATTTCAGGCGAATCCAGGCTGCCGAGCGGCGCAAAATGAAATCGCGCTCAAGGGCAGCATCGGTTATGGCTACCTGAGCTGAGGCCTACATATGATTCAGAATAGCTCTTACTAGGTTAAAGGTATATTTTAAATATTCACGCAAGCCTCCTAGTAATACTAGTACTACTTATACGAGTAATAGTTATAGTACTCGTTCACCTGTTTGTGAAGAAGGGAAAGAGGTTTTTGGCTCCGGAGCAAGCTGCGAGTTTAAGAAGCCACCATGAAATTAAAAATGGCTCCGCGGAGAGTCCGTTTTTCTTCGGGCGATCGGGCTATGTCATGTGTCCACAAATTCCATGACACCACTGATTTTGGACGCAGTGAAAAAAAAAAACAAATAAAACCCACTGCCGTTCATGCAAAGGGGATAATTTCTCTCATGCATTGAGGTAAGCGTCTGATGAAATGGCCTGAACCATATCATCTCTATTGTGAAGGTGCAGCACAGCTTTGCAGTAATCATACAGAATGCAACGACGGATGCTGGTTGCATGGGGAAAAAGACTTGAGCAATGTTGAAAATGGCCGTGATGGGAAATAGATTGTGTGTGTCAGTGATTATTTTTCATTGATGCTTCAATCGATAGCACCAAAGCTTGTTAGCTATCCCATGCGAGGCAGCACTCTGCTGGTAGGCTCAGGCTTTTTTTTTAGAACGGGGATAAAAATAATTTGCCCTCATTGCCAGGTTGACCCTTTGCTAAATACATTTGAAATCGCAATAAATTGTTCCTGGCTGCTGAATGCAGATGAAAAAAAATATTTCTTTATGTTCTTAAATCTCAAGTAGGTAGGTTGGGTGGCTCCATTCCACAACTTTATAATAGCTTTTTATTACGATAATGAAGAGCTGATGTTGTGGACATCAAAAGTTCAAGGCGTTAATAAACGACATTTGTTTTGTTGGACATGCATGGTGTGCACTGCAATTGATCACTCTGTATAGGTTTTTGCTCAATACTGTATCAATTAGAGAGGGAGGGAGTAAGGCGGTATCATTGAGCACTTTGATAGTTCGAAGTGTGGGATTTTATCGTGGTGGAAAATGAGGCCTGCAAATGGTATCTGTTGAATACAATCTGTGCCAGAGTCTCGCCTATGTTTATTTTCTAGATACAGGAAACTCTGGGAATATAAATAGTCCAAAATATTTCCCTATTTTTCATGCGACAGATATGTCTGTTATAGTAATAGTAACTCAAAACAGCGGAAGCCAAGGCATGCTGCTATTGGGGAGCTGTTTAAAATCGAGTATTTCAATAAATATCCCTGACCACGGACAGCCATAGGTTTGGGTTTGAAATACTCTCAGACCAAAGACAGTGAAGACATAATTATAACTTGTTGTCTATATCCACATGTAAAACCTTTTCCTACCCTGTTTGTGTATTGCTCCATCGCAAATTCCACGTCTTTGTTTATAGACACAAGATAGGGTAGGTAAATACACAAAATAAATGAAGGGTTAACCATCCAACACAGACGCAGCTTGTTTTTATTCCTTCATTCTCTCTATGTTCGGTCACCCACATATGGAAGGAATAGGAAGCTCAAATAAATGGTATGTGTGGATCCTGCCGACCAATGTGATCCTTAGGTAGGCTACAGCTCTGCTAACTCATTTTAATGTGCCTTTGGACAACCATGAGGAAGTCTGGCCTTCACACCAGAGATAACAATTCCATTGGGCCTGCCGGGGGCCATTCGCAAGGAAAGTCTGTGCGCTGTGTTGCATTTGGCTGTTTCATTAATAATTCCAACAAAAGAAGAACACACATCCACCATTCCACCCCAATTGCCCTTTCACTTGTCATTTATACACAGAAACTGCGAAGAAACACAGAGATGTTTGGGTTTTGTTAACGCATTGAAAACGCCGGAAGTGTGGGAAAAGCCTTGCAACCCTTCCCTGTGTGGATGAGCGTTAGATTAGCTTTGTGCGCGCGCAATGATTAACAAGAACCAAGATGGTTGGACTAGGGCAGCGTGCCAGGGATAGCACCCCTTTGACTGAGACTTTCAGATTAAGGAGATGAGACGGACGATTGCAGAGTAGGCAGTCCCTAGTGGAACGATTGAGATGTTTCTTTGAGGGAGGATTTATAGGCTTTGGTCGGAGGAGTTGGGTATTAACTGTAATATCTTTTTCTGTGCGTCTGTCCATCTCTCTGTTGTGGTGTGTGTGTGTTGTGTGTGTGTGTGTGTGTGTTGTGTGTGTGTGTGTGCGTGTGCGTGTGCGTGTGTGTGTTATGATGGGTTGGTTTATACACAGGGTTGTTATTAACTGCATTCTATCTGTGTGTGTGTGTGGTGTTTGTGTGTGTGTGTGTGTGTGTGTGTGTGTGCGTTAGTGGGCACAGAGGTGTATTTAAAAATGTATCTAGACTGGGCTGGCAAGAAAATTGGTTGCTCTCCAAGTGTGTGTAGTTTCTTATTATCAGGGGTATACAGCCAGTTGTCAATTTGGGAACAGTATATAAACAGTGGAACTGAGGAGTAACCAGGTGTTAGAATGTGGGGAGAATTAAAGGACTTTGTGCACACAGTTTATTTTTTAGTAGGACTCTACATCACCATAGCGGCCAGCTGACACGATGATGCCATTCTGGGCAATATTTGAATCAGACATGTAACATCTGTATAAAATGGTCAATATGATAAACAGTTGGTTCTAGCCAATAATTGTACTTGAATGATTATACATTCATATATTGGTGGCAACAGGATCTCTTCCTTGTAAACTTGCACTTGCACACGCACATACACCCAAACACAAACATAAACAACATTCCACATATGCCACCACAGCAGTCTTATGTGACAGTAATAGTAGTGACTGGGACGAGAAGGGAAAATGTGTACCAGGCCTTGTGTGCGTGTGGGTTTTTAGATAAAGCATCGTCCACTCCGCAGTAAGCTATACTATGCTTCGCTCTCAACCCATGGAGCAAGGCAAAGTCGGGCCGACGCTACTTCTGTGGTGCGCCTGTCCTCCTTTTTTCAAGGGCATGGTTGAACTTCTCACTTCCTCCTCTGTAAGTCATTCCTATTGAGGTCACACACACACACACACACACACACACACACACACACACACACACACACACACACACACACACACACACACACACACACACACACACACACACACACACACACACACATACAAAAACACAAACACACACACCCACAAACAAACACACATACACATACAACACTGACACGCGCACACACACACACACACACACACACACACACACACACACACACACACACAGCCACACGCACACACACCACAACTACACACCACACACACACACACACACACACACACACACACACACACACACACACACACACACACACACACACTTGTTCACACACACATCCACCCACACACATGCTCACACACACATGGTCTCAAAATCATACATGCACACGTTACCTTACATTGCATAATATCTCAACAGCACTCTGCAGAGAGAAATGCAGTCGTTGCCACAAATAGAAACAAGCTGTGAGATGAATAAGGTTACTGTCAATCTCCATCTGCATAACTTCATGCATAACATAGACTGACTGAGTCTAAATGTGTGTCTTTATTTTTTGCCGCTTCCTATTTTTTAAGTGCAGACCTGTGTCGACACTTAAAGTAGAAGGGTTGCCTTGGCTGCTTCACCATAAAGACCTCCCTCCCTCTTCACTCTAATTTGGCCTTGAGTGATCTCCATAAAAGGTATGACATTGATGTGTAATTTGGCCATACCAATCGTTGAGGGACTTTCCTTTCCTTCAATGTTTTTTTTAGGAGTTAGTTTGGCTTTGTTGCCACTGACCGCGCATGAATCAGCAATTATTCAGCTTGATGATCGAGTGGTTTCATAAGATGGAGGTTTATATGTTAGTTCGGCACGGAAGACAAAAGGGGCGTAAAACAAACTGCCTGAACATCTCTCGATCAATGCTGAGCAATTTCCAGAGCGTCTACCTTTGTTCACAGCTGCTCCTTTGATATTTGCGATCAGGATGTCAACCGAAAGTTCATTTACACTTGCGCTCCAACGCGCAAGGCAGGATCACAGCTCGCGGCAAAACACCAGCCACCAACCGCTCCTGGTTTGCCGGAGAAGGAAAAAGAGTGAATTCAGCAGAGTCATTATTTGTCAAGGTAAATGCGCAGGCGCCCGGTCGCAAAGGATCTTGTCCCCCCCCCCCCCCGTCTTACGAAGCATTTCGATCTATCCCAAAAAACATTTAGAATTTTTTCATCAACATTCATCGTCTGTTCTGTGTGACCAAGTCTATAATTGCCTGACTGCTCTCCAAACTTCACGCATGCTTGTATGTAATGAACTCAATCACCAATCCATTATGCATGTAACACTTATTTGGTGGCTTCCTGCGTAAGACAGCACCATGTGTCCGAGGGACAGCTCGGCTGATTCCCAACCTCCTGTTCATGTTTCCGACGTTTGGGCTTTTTACGGAACTTTTGAAGAATCTGTCTTCTTTCCTATCCTACCTGGGTGTTGTTATGACCACCAGGGCCCGGTCTGCTTCATGTGGATCCAAGTATACTATTATAGGGTTAGAAGATTGCACACACAGTTGATGCCGCGTTGGATATCGAACCGAAGCAACATTCCCAGTGGGCAAGTCTATCACACATTGCAAGGCCAATTTCAATTTATTCGAACATTGGTGACATCTTCTCAAAATTCTTTGACTCAAACAGCGACATGGAAAGGGATCCGGATGTCGTCCAGTGGTAGTCTGAAAGTTGACTGTAATTTCGGTCAGAATCTTATTTAATATGCCATCAGTGGCGTTGTGTGATGTGGGCGGCCCCGGTGCCGAAAAAAAAGTAATTAGAAGTACAGCCTTCAGACAAGGTCAACGTTCAGGTAAGGTCAGGTTGTTCACCGTGGCCACACCGTTGGCCACGGTTACTAAAAGATGTGAGAGAGACGGGCCGACATCACAGTGTTTGTGTGTGTGTGTGTGGTGTGTGTGTGTGTGTCGTGTCTGTGTGTGTGTTGTTGTTTGCTTCACCAACAATACACTTGACGCTGCTTCGTCTCCTTGAGAAGCTCATCCATTGTGAGTCTGAACACTCCCTCCCTTCCTCCGCTCGTAACATCGCATTAGCCGGGGGGGACCTGGTGTAATAACAGTGGCTTTGAGTCACGACTGGGCCCAGAATCCCGCAGAATTTTTGCAAAACTGTTTTCCTTTCCTTTCTTTTTTTTTGTTTCCGTCAAAAGTATCCTGGCCTTTTCGTCTCCCTTCTGTGCCTTCCGATGGGAGGAGAATTGATATGTATTACCTGGTTTGCATCTCCAGCTGGAATGTGCCGTCATGCTTAGATGCGATCGACGCCGTTGGTCTGACAAGCGATGTACATTATCTGGCGGGTTGCCAGATTTCTACTGGTCATCAGGCACAGGCATGTGACACCTTAGGCTGCATGGATTGCAGTATCCTCGCATGTTTACCTCCACATTGCAACTTAGGATGAGGATAAGTGATAAGGGGATGAATGCTCTTTTCTTGTCTCCAACAGTGTGTTGGGCCTTTGGTTTTCCGTCCACTGTTTATTGTAGCCATAGCCCTTTTTATTTAAGTTTTGGAAAAGAGCGACGTGAAATCAATCGACTGCGACACCATTGCGTGAGAATTATGTTTTGCATCTCGAAACACAAATCGCCAGACACACACGATAAGGATGGGAATCAAATCTTCTTAAGAAATCCTGATAGGAAGAATTGGAATACATCATGGGTTAGAAAGATCTCTCCCTGTCTAGACCAATAATCTTTGCATTCATTATATCACCCACCCAACCTGCTTTCTATCCAACATAGATCATATGACTTTTGTCTCCTTTTCCTTTACAGGAAATAAGCCTAAAGTCTTAGTGGATTCCCACTGTGGCCACAACATCAAGCATCTTGGTCGCATTGGATTCATTTTACCACAAACACTATACCACCAGACATTGTCCCCAATGAAAATAGTTAATTTTCC
>OLKM01000293.1:359965-382823 GCA_900291075.1 Melanogrammus aeglefinus | reverse complement strand
TCTCTCTCCAACCCGCCGTAGAGTTCACAGTAGAGCTCACAGAGGGCTGTGTGCTTCCCCCTCCCTGCTCCCGCTGCCAGGCCAGGTTTTTGGCCGTACTGCAGTGTGTGTGTTTGTGTTTGAACTTTCTGGTTCTAATTAATATTCGGTGTATTAATGTACTTGAAGGCCGACGAGTATATTGCCATGGGGTCTTTCTATAGACCCCAGATTCCTTGAAGGCTTGGCGCGTCAGCACCCACACGTGGAGTTAACCTTTTGACTTGTACTGACCGTCGATTTTGGAATATTACCGCCACAGGATTTGTCTTCTTCCTGGTATGACGAATGTGAAAATGGTCCCCTGGAGATTGTTGTAAATGAGTATATATTCTAAAAATAGATGGGTGACTTTGGCATCTCTGTAGCTATGTATGTTCTTTTAAAAGAAACTACCTTGAACCACTGGTTGTACAATTAAAAGTTGTTCGGTGTGGTCATCTTGTGACCCATTCCTCCACACACGGCTACCCACTAGTGGGCTTAGAAACCAATTCAGTTCAATCCAATCCATCTTACTCTTCCCTCCCTTTCCCTGGTCCTTCTCTCGCTCACTCCCTCCCTCTCCCCCAGCTCACTCCCCCTCCTTCCCTCTCCCCTCACTCCCTCCCCGTCCTCCCTCTCCATCTCATCTTCTATCCCCAGCCTCCCCCTCTCCCTCCCTCCCTTCCCTCCTCCCCCTCATCCCGCCCCCTCCCTCCCTCCCTCCCTCCCTCTCCCCCCCCCATTTTCCCAGCTCACTCCCCTCCTTCCCTCTCCCCTCACTCCCTCCCCTTCCTCCTCCCTCCTTCATTCTTTCTATCCCCGGCTTCCGCTTCTCCTCTCTCTCCCTCTTCTCTCCCTCCCTCTTCTTCCTCTCCCTCTCCCCCCTCTCCCTCCCTCCTTCCCTCTTCCCTCTCTCCCTCTCCCTCCCTCCCTCCCTTCCCCCTCCCTCCCTCCCTCCCTCCTCTCCTCCTCCCTCCTTCCTCCTCCCTCTCCCCCAGCTCACTCCCCTCTTCCCTCCTGTCCTCACTCCCTCCCTTCCTCCCTCTCCCTCTCATCTTCTATCCCGGCCTCCCTCTCTCCTCTCCCTCTCCCTCCCCTCCCTCCCTCCCTCCCTCCCCTCTCCCTCCCTCCTCCTCCCATCCTCCCTCCCCCCCTCTCCTCTCTCTACCCCCTCCCTCCCCTCCCTCCTCCCTCCTCCTCCTTCCCTCACCCCCTCCCCCTCCCTCCCTCCCTCCCTCCTCTCCTCCCTTCCCTCCTCCTTCCCTAGCAGACATTCCACAGTAGTCAGGTAATAAAAAACTAATTTGTCAGCAACCAAAAGGCTGTGGGCCAGAGGAGAAGCTGACCTGACCATTAATTAATATGGATTTCTGAGCGTTTACGGGGTGCCATCCTGTGTGTTTTGCGCCTGCACGTGTTTATATACGTGTGAGTAGAGCTGGGGTTGGTTTATTGTCTTGGCCCTTGTTGTTCCTGCGCGAGGCCCCTCATCGCCATCCGATCCTTTCATGTATTAGACATGGAGGGATTATTAACATCTGATCCAGATCAACATCTACCTCTTTGTACATTCTCGTCATTACCCCGGCAACAAAGTGAGATCGTTAACCTCTCTCAGTGTTTAATGTTCATCCATACCGTTTTCCCCCTTTTCCCCGCTTCAAACATGCTAATGATCCGATGCATGCGGTAGGCCACACGTGTTAATTCACGGCAGTCCCCTTGGTGTGGCCCACTTGGGCCGAGACTGAGAGCCACTCCCAGGCCCTGACCCGCTGGTGGGGATACAGGGATGGAGATGGCTGGCAGGACAGTGACCTATTGTGGCCAAACAATATTAGCACAGCCAGGTGTCCTCTTTTATTCTGCTTTTCAATTAAACGGATGGAGTGGAACACAAACCGAGTGAAGCGGGCGGGGGACTTTACTATTTGTTAACGTGAAGATGACTCCATAAAGTATTTATCAGTGACAGAGCTTCCATATCATACGTTTCCAAATGTTCTTTCTTTGTGAACATGGCTCAGCAGACATTGCATGATATGATTAGGATTTTTCATTTTCTCCTTTAAATCAACTCCTTTTGGCATAAGAATGGTGCCAAACATCACAAATGATGTTGCCCACTAAACTACATACACACCTTTGTGTGTGTAGTTGTGTTGTAAACCGTCCTCGCTCTCTTGCGCTCTGTCTCGCGGTCTCTCTCTCTCTCTCTCTCTCTCTCTCTCTCTCTCTCTCTCTCTCTCTCTCTCTCTCTCTCTCTCTCTCTCTCTCTCTCTCTCTCTCTCTCTCTCTCTCTCTCTCTCTCTCTCTCTCTCTCTCTCTCTCTCTCTCTCTCTCTCTCTGTATTACTCTCTCTCTCCTGGTTTCAGTAAACCTGGCCAGCTGTTTGCCCTCCACCTCTGACATGTTTTTTGCTAAACACTGGGAGTGTGTGTGTGTGTGTGTGTGTGTGTGTGTGTGTGTGTGTGTGTGTGTGTGTGTGTGTGTGTGTGTGTGTGTGTGTGTGTGTGTACGCCTGCACGTAAGTCCTGGGCTGCGTGTGCGTGTGTGTCTGTGTCCCTGTTTGTATGTGTGTGTATGTGCATCAGGGGGTTTCAGTGTGCCCTTTGACCTTTTGTGACTGACAGACTAAATCTAGCCACCTCCCTTCCCTCCCCCCTCCCTCCCTTCCATTCTTTCTCCCCTCTGTTTCCTGACTGATAGCCTGTCAGTGAGACAAGCCCTCTGGCTAGGCCACACTGCCTTGTTATTTGTGTATGTGTGTGTGTGTGTGTGGGGGGGGGGGGGGGGGTGTGTTGTGTGTGTGTGTCTGTGTGTGTGTGTGTGTGTGTGTGTGTGTGTGTGTGTGTGTGTCTGCGCGTGCACGTGTGGTCTGGAACATAACGGGGTCAGGGAAGCAGACACACTCCAGACTTTCAAATTGAACGGCCAATATACTGGAGGAGCCTATACGTGTGTGTGTGTGTGTGTGTGTGTGTGTGTGTGTGTGTGTGTGTGTGTGTGTGTGTGTGTGTGTGTGTGTGATGTGTGTGTGTGGGGGGGGGGGGGGTGGGGCATTGATGTCTGGTGATTTTGTGTTCCTATCAGTATGGACATTTGTGTGTGTGTGTGCGCGTGGGAGTGTGTGTAGGCACGAGGGTGTCTGGTAATTATTTAGTCAGGACTCAACTTTGACCCCGCCTCATGACCTCTCATATCCTGTCAAGCTTGGGGAAAAAAAACACACGGAAGCACACAAAACGGTGCCTCACACTCACATACACACACACACACACACACACACACAAACAGACACACACACACGCACACACACACACACACACACACACAACCACACACTCGCACACACACAATGGGCTTGTATGTCAAACGGACCATCAAAGATAGGCCGAGACGTCTGGAGTGGGACAGGGCTTTCCGGCGAGGTGTCTGGTAACTACGACAACAACAATAAAAACACAAAACAAGTTGTCGTTTGGTTGTCTCTCCTTTATGTTAGCGGGACATCATAGGACAGAGACTCAATAAGTACAAGAGGAATGGGATGGGGAGAGGGGGAAGGCACTTTAGAATTACTGACAATTCTAACGCATTTATAAAGGAGAAGCACACAGTGATATCATAGTGGAGTCATTCTTTCTACATGAATTCTCATTGGCAAATCATAATCAGTTATAAATGATTGAAAAGTAAATTAGATTAAGCTTATAAATTCATTCAAGAGGAGGGTGATTATAATTATTACAAGTTTTTACCATATTTAACACTACTTTTTTTGGTATTGTTTTTGGCCTTTACCTGTTTCCTTTGAGACACTTCCGTCGGCCACAGAGACATGGATCATTGCCCTGAGAGGAGTCGGGGTTGAAGGTGACGTTTTAAAGTAATAGGCCAACACAGGGTTGATAGAGGAACAAACCTTAGTCAGCCTACGCCCCGGGACTTCATTCCGGCCCGTCCGGTTACAAGACACTGTCCTTGATAACATCTTCCCTCAGCTGCACCTTAGGTCTCTTGATAGAGGAACAAACCTTAGTCAGCCTACGCCCCGGGACTTCATTCCGGCCCGTCCGGTTACAAGACACTGTCCTTGATAACATCTTCCCTCAGCTGCACCTTATCTCTCTTGTCATCTGTGTGTGTGTGTGTGTGTGTGTGTGTGTGTGTGTGTGTGTGTGTGTGTGTGTGTGTGTGTGTGTGTGTGTGTGTGTGTGTGTGTGTGTGGTGGTGTGGCGTGGTGTGTGTGTGTCAGTTTGTTTTACAGCCCTCATTGTCATCATAATACCTGTAATTTGCTTATCGCTCATCTTGGCCGTTGCATTCATTACTTCCAAGTCCTGCAGCTGTATGTGTGTGTGTGTGTGTGTGTGTGTGTGTGTGTGTGTGTGTGTGTGTGTGTGTGTGTGTGTGTGTGTGTGTGTGTGTGTGTGTGTGTGTGTGTGTGTGTGTGTGTGTATGTGTGTTTGCTCAGTACTGGTCAAAGAGCAATCAATACTGGTGTTGTCCTTTTGTTTAAAAAATACTTAGCTTGTATACCGAGACTTAGCTTGTATACACGCCTCTTATTACTGATCTGATTGCATGTTTTTAATTGATATTGCCAGCATTTATAACCATATAACAATTGAACGTGATTTCCCTCTGTATATGTACTGCTCTGCTGTTGCTGTCTGCACTTAGGCAGAAGCAACAGCTGTTTAAATAAAGATTAACTAACTGACTTACTTACTTTTGAAAACTCTTCCTTACCATCCACGTCTGGGCCTCTCGTGTTTGTATAGAAATTAATGAGCGCTCGGGGCAGAAAAACCAGCAAAGCTGAAAGTAAATGTATAGTACAGTGTTAACAACAACCAACCTGAATAAATGACAACATTAATCGCTAATAATATTTGAATGTGTTATATTCAGTATATGCATGTGAAGTGCATTTTTAAGTACCACTGGGGGCACTGTGGTGAGAAAAGTTGGCCACTCCCTCATTAATTTATTATTCCAGTCACTTCCATTGAACTTTTGGGCCTTTATATTTCTTAGCAAAGGTTAATGTAAAATGTTCAAAAAGACACAGAAATATCTGGAAGAAGTACTACATGCTGCTGTAAAAAGATTAACCACGGAGACGAAATTGCCGCTCGATAAAAAACTGGTTTGTCGGTCCCTTACAAATACAACAACCAGTGATGAGTGCAAAAATACAAACCACACACAACGTGTCGGGTAATTATGAAAATATAAGCTCTTAAATGATGCAACGCTCTTTAATGTCGGAGCCCATCCTATAGGATGAAACACGAGATGTTTTGAATCATTCACCAGGTTATAACACTCCCCAGGTTCCCCGAGCGTTTACACACAATAAACTACGATTCCCCCGTAAGAGAAAAGTAGTAGGAGCCATAAAAAATGCAATAACAGTGAAATGGAATTCAATAAAATCACTTGAAAGAACACTTTCATTTATAATAAGCATTGAGTTCAGCCTGCAGCAGAGGGAACAGAACTGTTATTTAACAGCGTGGTCTGGGTGAACTGGATGACTTGTTTGTCAAGAAGAAGGGTGTGTGTGTGTGTGTGCGCTTGTGTTTGTTCATGTGTCCTTAAGGGTGCACCAACAATTACACATAAACACGCACTCACCAATGCACACACACAAAAGACGTGTGCATACATGCTGCACATTGATTGGCTCAATAGCTTGTGTCTGTAAGGGTTTGTGTTTGTGTGTGTGTGTGTGTGTGTGTGTGTGTGTGTGTGTGTGTGTGTGTGTGTCTGATCAAAGGTCGTACTCTATGCTCTAACCTTCTCAAAAGGTCGTACTCTATGCTCTAACCTTCTCAAAAGTGACTTGCCCTTTTTCTTTCAACTAAAACACATTTTTGATGTATTAATACATTTTATAGTTCATTTGATTTTTTCAAACCAAGCTGACTTTAAAATCCTATTCTATAGTGGTTTCTTTGAAAAAAAACTGTGCTCCAAAGAAAAACACAGCTTTTTCGCCAACAAAGCTGGCCGGTGGTTTTAAATAAGCCTAAACATAACTACTAGTGCTCCTGCTTCACCCAAAGGGTCAGCTCAGGCCTTACACACGTTTTTACAGACTGGTACTGACTCTGCGGCCGGCATGGGCTGTGGGCTCAGGTTCCCCGATATGTTGGTTGTCAGGGCTGCAGCCGTGGGCTTGTTCAGTGTCATCCCGCACTATTCCCCACCCCGCTGGCCCCTCACCTCTGCAAGGGGCGACCTTTGACCCTTTGGAGTGTTGACCCTTAACCCTGACAGGTCCTAATGGTAAGGAGGGGACCACCGATGACAGGAGACAGATGGAAACACACACACACAAACATACACATGTATGCATGGAGACACACACACACACACGCACGCACGCACGCACACACACATACACACACACATACATACACACACCGACTCACTCTTGGGACAGACTACTAGACATTGAAACAGAAAAACACACGCACGCCGACAAACGGCCGGGCACCGGGACAGTCGACCTTGAAGGACACACACTTCGCCCGACATGCACAGACATACACAGACACCCACACACATACACGCACACACACACATCTGAAAAACGTGGGTCATGTCTGGTTTCCATGTTCACACACCCCACGCACATACTAGGAGACACAATCACTCACACACACATATACTGTACTTACATACTCACGCGCGCACACACGCACACACACAAACACACACACACACACACACACTGAAAAAATACAAATAATTTTCTTTGTCTCACATCTTAATTTCAGATAAATATAACAAACACAACAACAACAACAACATCATGTTTTTTTGTATGAATCAGCCTTTTTCACGACCTTAGCAAAGGTGTCCAACGCCGCAAACCTGGCCAACCCAGTCAACCAATTATCGCTTGGCATTCTGTTTAGGGAGTATGTATTCAAATTTGTGCCGGTGCTAAGCTTTATAGTAAACAAACGAGGCAGACTGCGCATGCATGCAGGGGACATACCTGCAGCTTCCTGAAGGTTAAAGTAGACACAAACTAATCTGTGTGTGCTACCGACTGCCTGGTCATTAAAATAATGAGTCCAGTAGTTTACCCTTTACTAAAACCCCCCCCGTGGACCACCGATGGCCTTTCAATTACCAACCTAGAACATGCACACTGGCAATGTATGGCATTATCAATAAACATGCAAAGAAGAGTCCGTTGTATCTTTCTTTATATATATATATATATATATATATATACATATATATATATATATATATATATATATGTGTGTGTGTGTGTGTGTGTGTGTGTGTGTGTGTGTGTGTGTGTGTGTGTGTGTGTGTGTGTGTGTGTGTCTGTGGGTGTGTCTGTGTGTGTGTGTGTGTGTGTTTGTGTGTACAAACTCACATGCATTAATGGAGACACACGCAAGCGCACAGACGCACGCACACACCAAGACACGCATTGCTTTTCTTTTCTTTTTCGCTGAGCAGGCATTCTGTGAGGGGTCACCATAGCGACCCCGACACCGAAGCAATCTATAACAGAGCCTACAGGGACAGAGGCAACAGCCCAACTATTGCAGAGTATGGATACGCTATAGACTGACTGTGTTGATTCACGGAGCACGGAGCCAGAGAGAGTCGGCCGAACGAGAGTTGGTCTAAAAGTAATGAAGGCTCGAACAATAGAAATCCCCACTCCCGTACATTCACCATGAGTTCTGAATAAGAACTGGCACGACATGCTCGACACTGATCAATGGATCAATGCCAAGGGTGATTGTATATACATGCAAATGATTCAGATATTGATCTTAAGTTTGGTTTTTCCTTCAGTGAGCAGTGTAATCATTCTTTTTTTCTTGGAATTTCGTTGGATATGGACTGAGCTCATATGTTGTATTGAGAATATTAAGGTTGGTGTTTGTCAATTTACCTTAGAAAACGCTTCACATTAATCAAGTGTGTCGAATCTATGGGGAAATATCGGTCTGGGAGATTGTTGTTTCTTCTCTCCTTTTTTCCGCCACAATGCGAAGTCCTCCTGTTTAGGAATATATATAACGTATGCTATTGAAATGCAAATAAGACATTTTGGAGGGGGGGTTTTTAAAGGCATTGGCCCACACAGTGGGGGTCTTGTGGCAGAGCAGAGGAACGCTGCATAATCAGCCTTTACCATCAGCTCACTGATGTTCTGCATAATAGAGACGGGATATCTGGACCTGTGTGTGTGTTTGTCTGTGTGTGTGTGTGCGCGCGCCTGTGTGTATGGTGCCTCTGTGTGTGGTGTGTGTGTGTGTGTGTGTGTGTGTGTGTGTGTGTGTGTGTGTGTGTGTGTGTGTGTGTGACCGATGCCTTGATCCGCATGTGTTTGCGGATCGTACATTCAAATGTGTGCGCGGTGGCCGCACTTAATGCCGCGCACGTTCTATTTATCTGCGTGTGTGTGGCGGGAAGATGACCCGCGGACCCACAGGGAGTACGGCTCCTGCCTCATTATAGAGAAAGAGGGGTGAGGGACGGGAGGCGGATGGCGGGAGAGAGAGATCACGCCGTAGGAAGAAACCCCAAAAAACAAGGTTGAAGCCGAGCGAAGGAGACTTGGAGGTCAGAGTTCAGCTTCCCATTAACACAACGAGACGGCACTGCCCGTGGTGTGAGCGTGTTCACACACACACACCAGCACACAAACACAAGCGTGCACACACACACACACACACACACACACACACACACACACACACACACACACACACACACACACACACACACACACACACACACACACAGATGCATGTATGTGTGTAAAGTCCTTCATCTCAGCCATTGACATCAACGGAACCGGGCTAAAGCATCCCCGCTTTGCCACTAGAAGGATAGAGAATTCCTGGTCACCAGTTTGAGGAAACTGAACGATCACAAGGTCCAAGACGAGCAAAACCAAGCAAGACATTATATATCGATGCGAGTGCAAGTCATTCTATTTGGACAATAAGATGCAACGATGTGTTCGAAATTGATTGGCTAATATTTACGCTTGCTAAATGCTAACCCTTTATTTATTGGTTGAAAATTATAAATCGGTTCATCTGTTAGCTGTCTTAAGATTCGTTTGCCCTCCAAGCTCTTTCCATCTTTAATATGCGATTGTAAGATGAGATTAACTCATGTTTTAGAATCTCTCTGGTCACGGGGCTTCTTCAAAGGGGACGAGGCTTTTTAGATTGGGTGGAATCCAGTGCAATCTCAGTTGATCCAGTTTGTTTGCTTGCCTCCATGGCTGCAGCACACACTGTGATAAGGTGCCAATTTGTTTCATATCTAGCCACCCAGGGTACGCAGAGAATGGTGAATCATAACACACAGGTCAAAACAAAGACAAACGTTCAGACCCCAGCAGGTTTTTGAAAGGAGAACTGCAGCATTGTTGTTGGGAGAGTGAGTGTTCTGACCTATGCGTGTTTCCTAAATCTTTTATGATGTATCAATGTACTTTGGGGATTTAGTAAAGTGCATTTGTTTAATTTAGCTACATCTTTCATTCAGATAAGAAGAGAAGAAAATACTTACGTATGTATTGGTAAATATTCATGCCACGACCCCAATCTAGAATGATTTTGTGATGATTTTTGTATTTTTTTTTTGTTACATAAAAAAGCAGCAGGAGAGGTTTATAAAATGATTCTACATACGGTCCTTTCAATGTGCATGTGTTTGGCGAATTGTCATCGTCTTACCGTCTGCCGCATTGTAAAATAATTATAATAAGCATTTCAAATGCCTTTTAATTAGTCTAGACTGGAATAATCATGGCCGTCAGTAACAAGCCTCATATTACATTGTCTAGCATCCACAAACAAAGAACCACAGGGAACGGTGGATTTGTTCTGTTCTTTGTTTTGACCAACTCGGCCATGAAAGGAAGGAAGTTACATAATGCCAACTTCGGAGTCTGGATCTAGAACATGTAACAACATGTCTGAATGCACATGTGAAAGGAATTTCCCCCTACTGCCCACAACAAGTCTGGAGATACAAAGGACTTACAATGCAGATTTGTCACAGTATGCCCAAGTCTAGTGCTGTTTGTTCATAATTTGGTCCGCAGTCGTGACATTTTGCAAGGAAGCAAATAAGTGGCAATAAGTATAAGCTGGGAGAGTGAGGCTCACGTAATTGGTGTCACTGTAATTGGAAAACGAGCACAGGACTGCACATTCACACACATGCATGCACGCACACACACACACACACACACACACACACACACACACACAACACACACACACACACACACAACACACACACAACCACACACACACACACACACACACACACACACTCTGCCCACAGTTTAATTTGTCTGCTACAACAGTTAACCTATAATGGTTCATGAGGGAAAAATCAACTCTGAATAGAAGCACAAAATATATGTAGAAAAACTGAATAAACAGCTTTGGATAACTTTAAACTTGACTAAACAGAATGTGAGATCAATAATCAGCATTTAATAGACCAATTTAAATATAGATGAGATGCAAATGATCATAATCATCATCTTATTTCTTTATTTGCTTAGGTCAATGTATCCAATGACAGACAAAATCAAATTTGAAGTGAAATTTAAATAGTCCAAATCAGGTAGTGAGGTGAACCAAAGGCCATACATACACCAGCGTAGTTTAAAACAATGAAAGGTTTCCCACTGACCAAACGAATCAGACATGAAACCAGAAGACAGGAACTCCAATCGGCCTTCTGACTGTACTTTGATACCGTTTTACCATCAACACCAACCTTCTAAACAGTGGTACACATGGTGATAACCATGAATGACGTGTCTTTCCACAAAACCGTAATGCTAAGCTATGAGATGAACCCGAAATGGAGGGTCCCAATAAAAAACCATGGCTGGAATAACGTGACTCGATGCTAAAGGTAACAAGGAAAAAAAAAAACGTGGTTATCCAAGGGGAGTGGGGGGAAAAGATGGTTGGGAGTAATGCTTGACTACAAAGCAACCACAAGAGAACAGCACCACCCACCCCCCTCTGATCACAGAGCAGTGTGGTCTATCTGGCACTACTTCCTGCGCACTTAGAACAGTCATAATCTAAACCCCCTCTGTGTTCCCTAGTCTGCTTTCAAGAAGAAAGGCTACAGGGATCACGGGCTGGTTAACTGTTTGTGTGACTTGATCGGATTTCTGGATTTGACTTAATGCACTTTTAAGGTTTGGATTATGATTTTTTTTTTCTTTTTTTAAGCAGACTGTAACCGTTTAAAAAAAAGCATAATACAGTGAAGTCAAAACTCTACAACGTAATTATTTTTTTTATAAACACAAGTAAAGCAAACCTGCCATAACCTCCTCTAAACGCACATGTTTAGAAGAGGGAGAGAGAGAGAGAGAGAGAGAGAGAGAGAGAGAGAGAGAGAGAGAGAGAAATGAGAGAAGAGAGAGAGAGAGAGAGAGAGAGAGAAGACCAGAGAACGAGACGAGATTAGAGAGGGGGAGAGAGGAGAGAGAGAGAGAGAGAGAGAGAGAGAGAGAGAGAGAGAGAGAGAGATCTCTTCTGAAAAAGTATTCTGTATTTGGACATATACAACATTTTAGGGACTTTTCAAGGATAAAAGGGGTCCGAGAAACCACAACAAAGGTCCTCAATCATCCCCCCTCTCCCCCACAGTAGGAGTGTGAATCATGCACATCTCCTGGCATCCCCCTCACTCTAAACCTCTCACATAACGCCCAGGCACAGCCACATGTGCGTGTGTGTGTGTGTGTGTGTGTGTGTCCGGTTCACACAGTTGCTGCCAGAATGTGCCCACTCTGCCTGAGCATGCTAGCTCTCCGCTTGGCGTGTACCGGATAATCCCCGTGTCTCTCGTGTCCATCACCCCAGAGATCAGGCGGCCACCCCGATGCTGTGGCATAGCACCAGAGCACCACTAAGCACAACTCAAGACGTCGTCTCGTCAGACTTCTCTTTGTATCTGTTTGTGTTTGAGGCGCAGGGTGGGGGATCATGTTGTTTAATCGGAGCATAGCACACAGAGAGTGGTTGAGGCAGAGCTTTGTTTTTCTGCACGTCAGTGTTTGGTCACGTTAATGATTTAAAATACCTTATTTTGCATTGTGTACCCGGCGTGGCCCTGTGTGGTTTTTCTTACTTGATTTATTTGTCTGTTGAGTCTTTTTTTTTTTTTTAACAAAGCTTGCCTTGATTATTTCTCTGTAATTTCCTTACTCTCTTAATGTCATTTAAAAACAAAGTCTTGCTTTATATCGCTCTGCCTCTTTCCTAGATAAGCAGTAGCATCAAGGTGTTCTCAATGCTGCGTCAATCCAGCGCGCTAGTTTGCAAATCTTTTTGCATTCACTCCAACTTGTAACCTTTCCAACAAAGCCGTTTTCCTTTTGTGCAAACGTGTTTCAAACCTGGAGCGTCTGGAACATAAAGCCCATCCATTCACGCATCAATTAACCAAGGAATCATTAAAATGCTAAATCAAAACGCTGAATCTCTGCCCTCAGCACCCTTCTTTCCTCACCTCCTCTAAAGTAGAGAAACTACCTTTTTTATTCCATTTTTCATTTAGACTTTCACAAATGAACCAAACTCGCTCAATACGTTGCACTAAAAAGCATTGGGTATGACCCATGAAGGGCACAGATGACACCTTGGGCATGCATGTGCTGGAGCATGCATGAGGCCGTGCAGGCCCATCAACCATCATGAAATCCAACAAGCTGAAGGAGTTCAGAACCTAGACGTCCCTCCTCCGCCTCACAGTGCTTATTCTGTTGTCCAAGCGTTCGGATGTACTCCATACAACCTTGTATCAGCCTTCCCCCTCCCCCCCCCTCAGAAGAGTCTCAGCCACCGGCCTGGAGCACACAGTGGGAGAGGAGACGAGCGCAGAGAATGCTCACATATATCCTTCGCTTGTGGAGCTTTCTCCCCTGGAGTGCCAGCGTCTGCAAAGAAGTCCCGTAGCTGAGGATGGAGTCTGCAATAAAAAAAAAGTCCTCCCTCAGTCCAAAAAGCTCTTCAGACAACTTCTCTTTGCCTTTTATGGAATTCCAGAGTTGAGACAATCCTGAGAAACGAAGCAATCGATGGCATGGGCCTAACATGCCTGGAAGCCGACCAGATTCTGATTCCAGTGCTGCGTGTAATTCCTTCTCCCTTCCACACCCCACTTTCCTGTCCATCAAGGTACCCGAAAAGCCCTTGAAGAAATCTAAAAAAGAAGGCAATCTGCCATCTACTCCACAGACGTTGTCTGCTAATGGCAAGGAAATTAACTAAACTCAAAGGCTCCTTTCCTGGCTGAATAAACTGAACATCTCATTGCAAATGAAGTCTAGCGATTTGTGTTAGTGTTGTAATACATGCATATTAGTAGATGATACAGACTGAACACACAGACACACACAGACACACACATGCACACACACACACACACACACACACACACACACACACGCACGCACACACACACACACACACACACACACACACACACACACACACACACACACACACACACACATAATATTGATATATCCCGTGATCAAAGCCACTCTGCAGGCATCCATCTCCCACCCAGATGTGAGCACCCACACACCATCAAAAAAGACAAACAATTATTATCTAAATCATACATTGTACAAAACTGACGGGATGTCCACCCCCACCGCTAACAAAGTATCTTAAACCAAAACCTTGACTCCTTAACCATACATTTCTCCTTCCGAGTTCCTGTCTTTTTCCACAGCTCTGTGCGTCTCTCTTCCCTTTTATCTCTCAACCCTTTTTCCAACTCCCTCTCTCTTTCTTTCTTTTTTTCTTCTTCTTCTTTCCAGCCGGCTCTTTGAGGACCCTTTAATCGTCGTGCAAAAACAGACAGACGAGGCCACATGAATGCGCGATTGTCAAAATACACAGGGCGCAGGAAACGCAAAACAACTCAACAACAGTTGTGGCTGGGGCAGGCCGTTGCAAAACTCTTTCCATTATCGCAGTAATTCCCTGGCCCAAAGTAAATTGACTTGATCTACATTTTGTTTCATTTGACCATCAGTCATCCGTCAAATTTTGCGCAAAATCCCCTGGTAATGCTCAAAATGGAGGTATGTCTTATGGATATATACTTAATGCTGCTTCATTTCTTTCGCTGTACCTTACAACGGAGGTAAATCCGTCATGGAGGTTATGTTTTAGCCCCGTCTGCGTGATTGTGTGTGGGATATCTCCAAAAGTCGAGCACTGAGTAATGGGCCGAGTCATAAGCTGTTAACTGTTCGTGCCACTAAGTCAAAAGCGGGCTTGACAGTGGGCGAGACATATCATAAAAAGGGGCATAACTTCCAACATGCTTAAATTGGTAAATTAACTCCACCAAGTGTCTCCCCCCGACCTCGCTCACTTCCTTTCGTCTTGTTAATTTCTTAAAGGTGACAATTATACAACCAGTTGTTTCGAGCGATTTTGAAAATCTGCCTCTTCTGACATCACAAGTGGTCGTGTCCACCTAGATGTGTGCTGGATAGATCAGTCTACCAGCTTACCCAGTGGACTGTAGCAAACGTTGCTCATCTTTCCGTCATACTAGGTGGGCAGGCCCACTTGGAATGTCAGAAGTGGCAGATTTTCAAAACGGCTTGTAATGGCTAATCACAGTCACACCTGGTGGTATGATATGTCCCCTTTAAGAAGGCCTTGAGGGGTCTCATCGGACTGAGCTCAGAGCCGCCATTTTGCTCCCTCCAAACCAACATCAAACTGATCTCTTGGCGGAGGTCTGTGCTCTACGGAGCACATTTTTCTGCTGTGGAATTACTCTGTAGCCGTTGTAAGCCATCTAGCTATTCAACACTTGATAGCAGCATCTCATTATGCTAGCATACTATTATCTCATTGTACACTCTGCCAATCCCATTGTCTCTGCAAAGCATGGTAATACAGATGAGTTGAGCATCCCTTGTTAAAAAATAACGAGACAACTTTTTTCAGGAAAGCTCTTTCACTTGCACTTAGCTAAACCAAGTGGCAAACAGAGAGCCAACCTGTTTTGACATGCGCTTTCCTTTTTTGGGGGGTGCTGTTGACATGGACACTTGTGAACTAATCCCAGTGGTTATCTGTCCTGTCTCTGTCACAGAGGGTCGCTAAGGGCAACGCATGGCAAATCTGTTTTTTCTGGTTTCTTTCCAGTGAAACACACAGCGAAAGCAGGTTTCGACTAACACACGCACCCGTGATACCCGTAGAGCAAAGTGGATAATTTCGTTAGCACCGCATCCAGAAGTGCCTCTTCTCATGGAAGTGTGTGTGTGTGTGTGTGTGTGTGTGTGTGTGTGTGTGTGTGTGTGTGTGTGTGTGTGTGTGTGTGTGTATGTGTGTGATTGCGGTTGCATGTGTGTGTGTGTGCATCTGTTTTTTTCTGTGTGTTTTTGCGTGTGTGTGTGTGTTCGTGTGTGTGCAGGTGCATGTGCGTGTGTCGTTAGGGAAGGGTATCTCTATGAATATCGGGTGTAATCTTAATTGTGCGCTACAGTGCTGTGCAGGGCCATCATCACTAATGGAGAACTTTAAGAATACCACCACCAGCTCCCTAATGATCACATTCTAAACCAGCACATTTACATCCAAACCGTTCACGTGTGTTGCTTGCGTGGGTATTCTATGAATATCGGGTGTAATCTTAATTGTGCGCTACAGTGCTGTGCAGGGCCATCATCACTAATGGAGAACTTTAAGAATACCACCACCAGCTCCCTAATGATCACATTCTAAACCAGCACATTTACATCCAAACCGTTCACGTGTGTTGCTTGCGTGTGTATGTATAAATAATAGGATATATGTTGCTAGGTTGTGTAAGTGTGTTTCCATGTTCCAGTGTTTTCCACACATGTTTGGGGATGAAAAGGTGTGTGTGTGTGTGTGTGTCTCTCTCTCTCTCTTGACAGCCGTAACACAGGCATGGGTGGGGGGGGGGGGGGGGCACAGGCACATGAAATCACACTTGTGCACTCACATGTATCCAGGAAATGGAGGGCTCGGATAATAGTTTTGCTGTTTGTGTATGCCTGGACTTGTGCATGGGTTTGAGTGCGTCTATGTGTGTGTGTGTGTGTGTGTGTGTGTGTGTGTGTGTGTGTGTGTGTGTGTGTGTGTGTGTGTGTGCGTTTGTGTGTGTGTGTGCACTCCTAATATGTAGGTCACCAATATATTCCGGATGAGGTCTAGTACTCTGGAGAACTGGCAGATATGAGGGTCTAAATTAGACACCATTATCTGTATGCGTGTGTGATGTGTATGTGTGAAGGGAAGATTTAGTGTGTGTGTGTGTGTGTGTGTGTGTGTGTGTGTGTGTGTGTGTGTGTGTGTGTGTGTGTGTGTGTGTGTGTGTGTGTGTGTGTGTGTGTGTGTGTGTGTGTGTGTGTGTGTGAGAGAGACATCATTATCACCAGACAAGAGGCTTGCGGGCATGTGCAATTTTGTGCACATTTATGCTTCAAAATGTGCATGAGTACGCTTGTATCTGTATGTGTATATAAGCGTTCAATTACTAACTATAATTGCCACATTATGTGTGTGTGTGTATATGTGTGGGGTGTGTGTGTGTGTGTTTGTATGTGTGTACATACAGGTCAGCATAATCAGGAAAATGGCTTTGGGGATGTAAAATACTTTCAATGTTTATTTGTGTGTTTGTGCACACATTAGTATGTGTTTGTGGGCTTGTGTGTGTGTGTGTGTGTCTGTGAGTGTTACAGTTTGTGCGTGTGCAAATGAGACCATTATGATCTGAGAGGTGAGCAGCCTTTCACCACTGACCTGGGAGTGTTTGCGCCCCTAGCCACTGCTGGCTGCTATTCCTTGGATTGATCTCAGACATCCTTTAGCGACTCCCTTTATATATATATATATATATATATATATATATATATATATATATATATATATATATATATATATATATATATATATATATATATATAAAAAAGTGGAAGATATATATATATATATATAATATATATATAAAAAGTGGAAGATATATATATATATATATATATATATATTATATATATATATATATATAAAAAGTGGAAAGATATATATATATATATATATTATATATATATATATATAATATATATATATATCTTCCACTTTCTAATAAATAAACCAACACATCTTCTGCTGCAGCGATCCACCTCAGCGAGGGACCGGCTGGGAACCCTAAAGAAAGACGATGAGTGGACCTCGATGTTTACAGCGAACACAATCCGACTGGCTTCCCACAAACCGACCACCTCATTCTTGGTCAGTTTCAACACGTGAAGCAAAGAATCACGGATCTAGAATTTTCCCAGATGAAAAAACCTAGGCTGAGGATTGCTGAGTCACATCGGCGAATTGAAAGTCCAACTGGGCCTTTTTTTTAATGGTGTTTAATTTGCCTGAGAGAAGTGAGAGACTTGTAAAGTAGAGTTGTTAACCACTGGTTAACTTAATATTCAAGCTGCCAAAATGTGTCACTTAGGCATTCATTTTGTTCGCATTTCTGCAGCGGGCTATCGAAGCAGAACTCTGTGCCAAGGGCGCTTAAGAAGTTTCAACAAAGCCATGTCGATTCCAACAGATTCTTATTATTTCTTACATTTCCGGCATTGGTAAACCAACATATTTGAATAACAACATTTCTGATGTTTTCCTTTGCCGCAACTCATTACGAAGATCTCTTCATCACAAACTCCTGTTCTGTCGACGGCTTGGCGAGGCCCAGAGCATGGGCAAGTTTTAGCTCTCTTGGCGTATTACGGAGATCATTTCCATCACTTCCAATTCAGCAATTTACACTCCATGTGTTGCTTAAGCACCGCCCTCACAAAGCCGTCATGTGATTTGTGTGTAATGTAATCATCCTTGCTGATTGGCGGTTGAGGAGCCCAATCAAAGCGCACTCTGCGGCTTGGCCCAGACTGAGCAGTTAAACGGAGTGGACATCCCACTTTGTTGTTCCACCACTTTGTGTTAGTCAGACCAGAGTAAACGTGGCAGTGTATATGCACACTGTTGCTCTGCTTCCCCCCCCCCCCCCAAATACGAATGTCAAACTAATTGTTTTCAGATGGCTTCGTCTGGGGCTATACTTAATTTCCACATATACCTTCACATAATCGCACCTCTTCTTCTTCTTTTCTTTTACATTTGCCAGGCGAACAGTTTCAGATCTTGCAGCGGATTGGGGAGAGGCGGGAGGGACATTACTGGTAATCCCTTCTCATTTCACAGCGGTGCAGCTTTCCAAACGGCCGTGCTGTCTGTAACTCACGACAGCGACAATAGCGCACACATCGGGCTTGTCAAGCCAATACCAATCTCACCCCAGCTCAGGCCAAACTTATATTCAAGCTAAACTGAGATGAGCACAAACAGAGAGAGAGAGAGAGAGAAAAAAAAAAACGTTGGTGGTGGTGGTGGTGGTGGTTGGGAGAGGTAGGTGGGGTTCAGGGGAGGGACTGGGGGGAGTGAGGACTGTCTGGGCTCTGAAAAGCTCCCGGCTTTGACCAAATCATATGCTGTCACTCACTAAGCCTTAGAAGGCCTGCACTTTTCATCAAAGCCCTTGATGGCTACCTTTCACTGTACTGTCGAAATATAGATTCCCCTCCCTTCCCCGCTTCCTCCGCTCCTAAATCTCTTTCGTCTTCGCTTCCATGTCGAATGTGCCGTCCTTCCCTTCCTCCTCCCGACAACCCCCCCCCCCCCCCCCCCCACACACAACACACACACACACACACACACACACACACACACACACACACACACACACACACACACACACACACACACACACACACACACACACCACACCACAACACACACACACGCGCGCGCCCTGCCCCGCCCCCTTTCTCCTCAATATGTCCCCCACCCACTTCCCTCCTCTCTCCCTCCTAGCCCACCCCCTAATCTCCCTCCGAACCCCCCCCTCACTCCGGCTGCTCGATCCAAACCTCCCTCGGATCCCAAAAGGTTTTTCTTATATTTTTCTTCCATGTTTCTTTCTTCCTTATGTGACTACAGTGCTGTCAGGGGTAGATGAAACAAGTGGATTCAAATCATCAAGAGTCACAACCCACCGCGATAATAATCTGCCGCTCTGTGCTCCCATGTGGCGTTCAGGGGTGAAGCTACAGCCCCCCCTTTCCAGGAGGTGTGTGGGTGGGGGTCATTTGCATATTTGTCT
This sequence comes from Melanogrammus aeglefinus, assembly GCA_900291075.1. Lineage (NCBI taxonomy): Eukaryota > Metazoa > Chordata > Actinopteri > Gadiformes > Gadidae > Melanogrammus > Melanogrammus aeglefinus. Next base: position 363,518 of record OLKM01000293.1, on the reverse strand, counting down.
CCCCCATCACCCCCCCCATCACCACCACCCCCCCCCCCACCCACCAACACCACCACCACCACCACCAACCACCCACCACCACCACCACCACCACCACCACCACCACCCCCACCCTGCTTTTGTTTCCTTTTGATGAATTATTTACAGTGGGGTGGCATGACAGAGAGCAACGCCGGGTGATTGCGTTTGCGGGGATGCACGGACGCGCTTGCCGTTCTTTTTTCTCTTTGTAATTATTATTTTTGTTGGCTTTTTTTTTTCCCGCTCCCCTCTCTTCGTTTTTTCAATCAAGTTCTGTCGCCGATGTTCCCCCGGTGACACATGCGCACACAGAATGCATATCCGCCCATGTGCACCCTTTGAATAGACACACACACACTCTCACACACACACACTCTCACACACACACACTCTCACACGCATGCACGTGCACACGCGCACGCACGCACACACACGCACACACACACACACACAGACTTGTATTCGTAACACTGTGAGTCGCTGCTGTTTTGCTGTTGACTCAGAACATCGCTCCGGTTGTTTGCTTGAGCGACTCAATATCATGTAGGAAGTAACGGGGGGAGCGACAGGAGCAGACGACTAGAAGAGTGATCAAGAAAAGTGTCATTGCTATTGGCAAGGAAAGGTTTGTTTGTACATAGGCGTAAACAGTTGTTCACTACACACACACACACACATATACACGTATCAACGCCCCCGTGTTCACCTACTAGCATCGCGGCGCAGTCAATGGCTTTTTTTTCATTTTCATTGTTTTTGGTGGAACTCATTTCCAGGCCAAGTCCCTCATGTGATCCAGCGATACTCAACACACACATACACACAGCCACATACACACACACGCGCACACACACACACACACACACACACACACACACACACACACACACACACACACACACACACACACACACACACACACACACACACACACACACACACACCCCGCCTCTGCTACCTTGTCTTGTTATATTTATCAGATGCATAATTCATATCCCAGAGCTGTGTCAGTGCTGAGCCAAAAGTGCACATTTGCATTATTATTGATTGAAAACAAACTGACGTGGCTATACAGTTCTGCCCCCAAAACTTGGGAAGCTCTATGTGTTGCAAACTAATTGCATGCAAATAGCAAACTTGTGTTTGGGTTTTTCTCTGGATGTGATTGTGGGTAAGGCATACATTGCCTTCCGGTGTCATGGAGGGGATGCCAGATCTATCTTCTAATGTCACACATTGAGATCAAATAGGAGACAACTTGTCCCACTGTACACTCTGCTGCTTCTTGTCTTCAAGGCGGCTAGGCCCATTAATCCTTGGAATGAAAGGAAGGTTGGCCGGGCTATGCTAATACATCCCATAATATATTCCAGACGACTTTCCCCCCGCCACATACTTTGCAACGCCATCGACCATCTAAAGTAGGATTTGTCATCGTCTGCATGATGTGCAGTTTTTTTGTGTTTGGATAATTGTATGCACGCACTCTCACAAACACACACACACACACACACACGCACATTCACACATACACACACAAACACACACACGCACGCACGCACGCACGCACGCACGCACGCACGCACGCACGCACGCACGCACCACGCACACACGCCACAGCACGCACGCACGCACGCACGCACGCACGCACGCACGCACGCACACACACACACACACACACACACACACACACACACACACACACACACACACACACACACACACACTCTCAAGCACACAGACGCTGTTTAAACTGCAACCGCGAGTGCTTTAATTTTGGTTGGATATTGATAAACAAGCTACCGATGTTAAATAATGTATGTGTCCTGACATCAAACTCAGTGTTTGGGGCCTGACAGAGGTTAGCTTTGCATAGCACCCTTTCCCGCCTCTGTGGGCAGCCTGCTTCCCCAGGGCTGGTGATAGATCGCAGAGCTCGAGTTGTGGGCTCCTGGGATCTCAGCGTAACTGACACTTTGTGCACACCCACCGACGTACAAGTAATCACAAGTAGTGGTATTACTTTTTGAGGCTTAAGTTGGTTGTGATAACTTTGCTGTAGGCATAGGTCAAGATTTATTGTGTGTGTGTGAGTTAGGGGGGTAAGGGGAAGGGGGGAGGGACATGTATCCCCCACTTTTGAACTTGCCCACCCCCCAATAATTATTCAAATGTAAGTCAGTTTACATTTTTTTACTTTTAAAGAATTAAAACTTTTCAAATGAATACCTACTTGCTATTGATATACGAATTCACAAAGGAACACCCCCATTGGAGACGTGAGTGGACTGGCCATCACACTACATATTTGTACAATTGTTCAGTGATTGTTCACTGATCAATCATTAAACAATCACTGAATGTGTTCAATTGTTCCCTGATTAATCTCAACATGTGTTAAAATTGTTGCTTTTACACAGTAATTATATCCCCGGGTTGGTTTGGGTATTTGCTTGGGCTAATCCACATGGTTTTGGGTTCGCAATCGACAGAGAAGCGATCAATAACAGGATTCTTGTTTTTTCAGATTTGGAAAACTCCCCAAAAAGCAAGTTAATTACTCGGAAACTGTCCCCCCCCCCCCCCCCCCAGTGTTGAAGTGAAACTTACCTCCATCCCTGTATGTGAACAAATTGCCCCTACGGGTGTTCACTTTGTGTTCAAGAGACCAGCCGTTGTGTCGTCAAACTCTTACTTCTCCTCTGAATTCATGAATAACACCAATGGTTATTCACATGAGGAAGTGTATTGGGGAACTGGTTGTCACTGACATCACAACACAACATGAGTAATATCACGTTCTACCCCGAAACGCACAGAAACCGGCTCACCAGAGTGCGTCTTGAGTGGAGTGGCTCACTCGTCAGTGGAGAAGTGCTGCGTCGCGTCTTGTAACGGCTCCAAGACGTTACTCACGGTGGGGGAAGTTGAAGCGATATGGCACCCCTGGTCAGAGTTGAAGGTGGCCCTTGGTTGGCATGCTCGCCTTCATTAAAAACCAAAGGCTTTGTTTGGGGGGTTTTTTCAGACCGCTCTGGCTAACCCGCGTCCTTTGTGCGACCCCCTTCAGACTCGTACACATTTGATTACAAAGCAGCTGATGCCCAGGAAGAAGGACTCAGCGGGCAGTTCTTCTGCTAGTCTGCTAGCCAAACAGCGGCCATCAGCTCATTATTACCAAGGGGTCGCCGGAATAGCTAGCATTCTTCTCAATGACCCTGATAAATAAGTTGCCAAAATGAAAAGGAATGGGTGACATGATATTTTTTAGAGAAAACAGAATAACCTCTGCTACAGGCATGGTCCTCTGTGCCTTCTGGCAGCCATTTTGAACATTCTTCGCAGTTCCCTAGACGAGGCTGCGAGATGGCATAAAACAAAATACACTATCTCTGTTATTCCCCCCCCACCCCCCCACCCCGCCAAATCCTTTCATTTCAAGCCTCAAAATAATATGAAGAACAAATAAAAACCGTGGGTGCAGACCTTTTGGTGGTGTCCGTTGGACTTGAACACGGGCTGGAATTGGTAT
>OLKM01000293.1:347465-354965 GCA_900291075.1 Melanogrammus aeglefinus | reverse complement strand
ACCCCCCCCCCCCCCCCTCCCTCAATCTTTTGGTTTTATGGAAATGATTTTGTGGGGAAGAATGGCACCCTACCGCCTTTATGCAAAACTCCCCAACATGGAGGGGGGAATGTATAATGTAAGAGGGTAGATTGGGAGGTAAATTGACGCAGCCCCACCCCGTTTTCTTTCCTCCGCCTTTAATTGCGCTGGCGGTGGAACCGGGGTGCAGCAGGGTGGCAGATGGAGGGGGGCGCGGGGGGGGGGGGGGAGGGCTGACACATGTTTTCGGTGGAGTTTAAAATTCAAATGCTCGTCATGTGTGAATACAAGACACCTGGCATAATCAACTGGATCTCGTGTGTGTGGTGTGTGTGTGTGTGTGTGTGTGTGTGTGTGTGTGTGTGTGTGTGTGTGTGTGTGTGTGTGTGTGTGTGTGTGTGTGCGTGGTAGTGGGTATGTGGACGTGCCTCGGTGTGGTGTGTGTATGTGTGTGTGTGTTTGTATGGGCGCGCCTGTGTGTGTGTGTGTGTGTGTGTGTTATTGTGTGTATGTGCATGTGTGGATGGGTGTATGTGTGCATATGCGTGTTTTTGTATAGGCACATGTGCGTGTGTGTGTTAGTGGGTATGTGTTTGCGTGTGTGTGTGGATGAGTGTGTATGTGTGCATGTTTGTGTGCTTTTATGAGCACGTGTGCGTGCCCGTGTGTGTGTGTGTGTGTGTGTGTGTGTGTGTGTGTGTGTGTGTGTGTTGTGTGCGTGTGGGTTGCGCTTGATGCAGTGTTTTACCCAAACTCCTCCTTGTCACCCTCTCTTGTCTTGTTTTCAGGGTCTTTATTTTTTTCCCACCTCCCATTGCGCCTCGTTTCTGGCACACAATCATCCTGACTGAATTATCACAGCTCAATGAAAAGTGTATTTAAATCAGAAAGTAGTATTTTCCATTATCGTGCCATTAAAAAAAAAAAATTCATTTATCAAAATACCCGTGCTCTCCACGTATCCTTGTGGTATTATTTTTTTAAACCTCTCCTGTCATTCTTCTTCTGGTTATTTTTTTTCCCATTAGCAGTCGATTCATTTCCAAGCATAATGGAAAGAGAGACGAGTGTACTTCTCTTTTATCAGTATCTTCCTCAGACTGCCCTTTAAGTTTGTTTTATATTCCTCTCACTCACTCTTTCCCTCTCTCTCTCTCTCTCTCTCTCTCTCTCTCTCTCTCTCTCTCTCTCTCTCTCTCTCTCTCTCTCTCTCTCTCTCTCTCTCTCTCTCTCTCTCTCTCTCTCTCTCTCCATCTGTCACTTTCTGTGTGTGTGTGTGTCTCTCTCTCTGTCTCTCTTTCTGTCTCTCTCTCTCTCTCTCTTTCTCCCTATGAGGGAAATAAATCTGGCAGGGAATCAAGGCAGGGTGCGCCTGCTGGGTTTTTTGACACTCTCTTCCTTTCATAAATCAAAACCAACTGAGAAAAAATCAGGTTATTACCTTAGTTGTTTGGTTTTTTTCCCCCTCTCGCAATCCTGTTCCTTCGTATTTCTTCCCTTTTTTTCTCCTGCTCAAGGTCTATGAAATTCAATGCTTTGAAAAGAAACAGAGTGCGGACCGACATGCAGGAAGACATGCAAGCAATTGGATGCTTGCTTGACAGAAGTTGGATTTTCAGAGGAATTGCTGCTCACTAACTCGCTATTAAATTTACTGTGCCAGGGGAACATGTGTGTGTGTATCCATGTGTGTGCGTGTGTCTGCAATGCGCGTGCGCGCCTACACATGCACACTCCTATTACCAAGTGTCTAAGTCACAAAAGTCTGATCTGAGTCTGATATCCAAACTTTTAAATGGGATTTTGGCGATGATGATAACGCACAGACCGACTCCGGCACGCGTGAGACACACAACGGAGTGCACGCGCCCCATGTGGTCCGATCTCTTGTTCCGGTCTGTTATCGTCAACGTGATTTAACACTCATCTGGTCTCCCCTCGTGTGCCTGCCGATCCATCACGGGGTCAGCCTCTCTGCGATCAAAGCGGGAGAGGAGTGTGCCGCGTTGCAACGGAAGGAGTTAGACAGGGGGGGGATGATGGAGAGAGCAAGGCTTTTTAGTCAGGGGCCGGAACAAGCCATGTCTTAGATGGAGGATAACGACGGAGGATAAAAATATGGAGGAGAATGAGGAGGAAGAGGAGGATGGGTCGAGGGGGGGGGGGGTGGTTACGGAAGGGTGAATGCGTGAATGATTAGCGGACCAAAACAGGGAGGGAGAGACATAAACAGGACATGCTAACTTCCCTAGATCATGGGCAGGGTTATAGTTTAGGCGGATGAAGGAAACCAGACATTTTTAAGGGCTCTTTTTTCTCGCTTCACAACATTGGCAGGGGGTTGAGGAGAGTTTCAACTGTGAAGGAGACACATCTCCTTCACGGTATGAACTTCATGTTCTACGCTGGATTATGCATGCATCTGGACCTGCAGTAAAGTAGAAAGGCATTTGAAAGTAGACCTTGTAGGACTGAAAGGAATTAAGATGGGGAATTGCTGTGAATAGCTTGAACGACATATAGCTTGAACCTATTGACAGTAATGGAATAAAATAGACAGATTTATGGTGATTATGTCATCGTGCATATATGCCAGTGATGCTACGATGGAATGTATTCCAAACCTTTGTATAATAGGAAACTGATTGTCCTTGTCCAATCCAGCAGTGTAATACATGCATCAGGCAATTGTGGGGTTAAATGGGTATAAAATTATAAAAAAAACTTTTAAAAGTTGCGAAGCACAACTGTGACTCAAAGGCAGAGCATGTTATGATGGATAGGGTTCGAGAGCGACTAACTATTGCTTACTCCAAATAACCCTTAAGCCAATGTTCTCTTCATGTGTGGAGCCTTGTACCAATGAGTAAGCTACCTGTCTCCTGTCTGTCTTCTGCCGCTTATTATGTGTCATCCTGAGGCCCACCTAAGATCCGCTGGGCTGCTGCGTGTCTCAACGCTGCCTGGGAGAGTTTCCCAGTATCATACAGTTCATATATATATATATAGCATCCTTCCACTCAATAACCTCTTTGTCTATAGGGAAGGGGCCAGGTGAGCCAAACCCACGGAGGCACTTCCCCAGCGTGTTTATCTTGTATGCGAGGACCTAGCGGTCTCCGCCTTGACGTTTAGTGTAAAGCGCCACGCTCAATTACCCCAAAACCTGCCAGCGCTGCGAGTATATTACAGCTGGAATATTCATGCACGCCACTTTTAACGCATCCTGTCCAACCCTGTATGTAACACATAAACAGACACAAACACACCTGCACACACACACCACATTACACAGACACACACACACCACACACACACACACACACACATACACGCACGCATGCATGCACACATGCACTCTCACACACAAACAAACACACACACACACACACACACACACACACACACACACACACACACACACACACACACACACACACACACACACACACACACACACACACACACACACACACACACACACACACACACACACACACACACACACACACACACACACACACACACAGGTGAGCCTTTGCAAGGATGCAGTCACATCTCACAGAGCTTTCCTAGCGGAGCGGTGTACCTGGCCATGTGCAGCCGAGCCGTTGAAGACCCAACAGTCAACAGGGCTCAGCAGCGGCGTACCAAAGCAGAACCACATCCAAAGCCGGCTCGCGGCACACACCCCTCGTCGTGCACTGGGCCCGCGTCCTCAGAGGGGCAGAACAAGGCCCCGCTGTGTGTCCCGACCCCCTAACCCACCCACCCACCCCACCCAGGACCAGCCGCTCCTCTCTCACCTGTGCAAATTACTGCGTGTAAACACACGGCACCGCACGGCCTTCATGTGGCACGCCACTTCCCTGCCGTGGGAAGGGCTCTGCCAGGTAGGAATAGGCCGCTTCCTGTAAGTGGAGGGAGACGTGGAGCCCTGACTGTACCTGCACTGTGATCCCAGGTGGTTATGGGGGTTGGGTTTCAGCCCAGGCGAGGGAGAGGGAATGTCGTTTTCAGGGAGACTCCCTTTAGGTCCCGCCGAAAGCCTATGTCTCCACCCAGCCAACCTTTTGAAACACGCTTTTTCTTTTTTTTTCACTGGATGAAAGCGTCTGCTAAACGCCGTAAATGTCTTACTCTCATTAGACCGTGAATGATTTTATTATTTACTCTTGATTAAAATTCAAAAGACTAAATCATATTAAACTTTCCTTTTTTGTTGTGTCTTACATGGCTCGACCTGGCTCCTGGATGCTATAGCAACTCCTGTTTGGTATAATAACAGCCAGGGCCATACCTCATGAGCCACTCGTTGGCCACTGGATGGCTGCCACATACCCGCTCAAAACCTTAGATTCTCCAGACTCGTCCAGACTACGTTTATTTAGTACTCAAATAATACCGGGCTGCTAAAAGTGATCAACAATAATATTTCAGTCAGGGAAATGTTGGCCAATGTTTTGTTTTATTAGGCCCCTTGCGGTGATCACGTGATCCTAATGAATATATGTTTATTTTAAAAGAACTACAGCAACACAACTTATTCATTACTGTCATGAAGGAATCTAGCGTCTGCGACCGGCTACAGGAAAATTCATTTGCTCAGCGAGCCTGTAATAACACTAAATCAGTTTAGCTGTCATATCTGTAATATGTCACTTCTACCAGCCGGCCCTAGTGGGCAGGATTGGAACTACAGACATTTTTAACAGCGTTGCTTGGTGCTTTAAAAAGAGGAAAACTGTGAATAATTTCGAGTGAAGGGAGAAACATCATAAGGTATATCATATGATATTTCTCACATCATATTAAATCATAAGCCGGGTACAGATACATATTTATGTTGGCCAAGTTCCTTTTGGGGATATTTTCCTTCTGCTATGATACAGATATCACTTCCTTTCCGCTCAAGTATTCCCGCCACTGGTCGCAGCGGACCAGATGAACTCCGAGCCGGGGAACTCCTGAGGCTATTGAATCCTCCATGAATGAGTATTATTGTTCAAAGGCTCTCATCTTTTTCTACATTGGCGTGAATGGGAATCTATTCACCAACTGATACCTGTCTTAATGTGTGGGTGTGCCCGCAGGACTGTGAAAATACAAATAGAGGATCGGTTGAAAAGGTGATGCTCATTTCTTTGCAAGAGGAAAACGTGCTACACGCAATAGGTGACGGCAATTACGATGCGAGAGGTACAGTGAAGCATCGGTGAGCAGTGATAACGTCATTTCTATCAACACCCTGTTGAATCTGTGGAAACACATTCTGAAGGAAGACTTTCAATCGATTGATGAACACAAGGTGTTGATTTGATTCAAAGAGTCTCAGTGTCTGTGTTATTTCTGTGCTGACTACATGTGATAAAGCATTCCAGCCACAGTCCAGACATTCCCTGGCTAATCTAGAAGTCAGCCAACTCTAGTTTCCATGACCTCAACATCAGACCCTTTAAATCTCTCTTTCTCCATCTCTCTCTCTCTCTCTCTCTCTCTCTCTCTCTCTCTCTCTCTCTCTCTCTCTCTCTCAGTCAGCTCTCTCAACTCTCTAGTTTCCATGACCTCAACATCAGACCCTTTAAATCTTCTCTCTCTCTCTCTCTCTCTCTCTCTCTCTCTCTCTCTCTCTCTCTCTCTCTCTCTCTCTCTCTCTCTCTCTCTCTCTCTCTCTCTCTCTCTCTCTCTCTCTCTCTTTTCTCTCTCTCTCCTCCTTTTCTCTCTCTCTCTCTCTCTCTCTTCTCTCTCTCTCTCCTCTCTCTCTCTCTCTCTCTCTCTCTCTCTCTCTCTCTCTCTCTCTCTCTCTCTCTCTCTCTCTCTCTCTCTCTCTCTCTCTCTCTCTCTCTCTCTCTCTCTCTCTATCTCTCCCTCCCTTGTCACTCTTGCTCTCTCTCCTATACACAAAACCACACACACCCACACACATCTAAGCACGTTATTTTCTCCTTGCATCGCTCCCTTATGTCTTTTCTTCCTCTCCCTCAAATGCCCATCTTCCTCTCATGTCTTTTCTTCCCCCACTGCCACCCTCCCTTCCGTCCGCCAAGTTGAAATGTCACTTATTGTCGATTACCATTGAGTTAATTGGTTGCCCACAGAGAAGGAGACGTGTGTCTCACTCTCTGGACCGCCATGGAGCCCACTGTCATCTTTTGAAAGCAATTAAAACACTTAGTGAGCGATGAACTGGTTTAGCAAAGAGGACACATCCCACGCCAGGCACTGCAGATGACGTTTGAACCTCCGAACCGGTCCGTCTCCAGTCTCCGTCTCAAGTCTCCTCCCATCTTCTTTCTGTCTGCCTGTCGATCTCTCTCTCATGTCTGTCCCTCACGTCTATCTGCTTGGCGGTGTTTGCGTGCGTGTGTGCTTCCATGTGTCCTAACATGTCCTGTCTCTTCTCTCCATCTTCTCTCTCCCCACTATCTGTTCCATCCCCTTTTTTACCACTCTTTCTCAGTTCCCACCACCCCTACTCCCTCTCTTGTTCTCTCTCTCTCTCTCGCGCTCTCTCTCTCCCTCATCCTTTCCTCTCTCTCTCTCTATCTCTCTCGCTCTCTTGGTCTCTCTCGCTCGTTCCCTCTCTCTCTCTTTCTAATACCCTCCACCCTCCCCCCCTCTCTCTCTCCGTCTCTCTTTTTGCTTCACTTTGTTCTCCCTGTTTACCGGCTTTCTCTCGCCACAGTCTGTCCTGACTCACCACCTGTCAATCACCCCCCCCCCCCACCCCCCCAACCCTCCTGTGACTGGTGGACGGCGAGGGGGCATTCCAAGGCCCTGATATCATGCCGGCAGTGCGGGGGTCATCCGTGCAGAGGGGTTACATTACACCCACCCCTTGCCAGCGACAAAACCCCTAACAAATGATTCTCCTGACAGAACGGGGATTCACAGAGGCAGAGAGGCGGGAGAGAAGGGAAGGCTCTGGCAGAATGTAGGGAGGTATGGATGTTTGATAGGGGAGTCGGGTGTGAAGGGTATAGGGAAAGGAAAGTTTGTATTTTTGTTTGGTCTGTGAACAGAGAGAGGGAAACAAGGGCGCAAACAGAGCAGCCCGTATTCGGGCTTGTGTTTTACTAAGAGGATATGTGAACACTTTCCTTTTTAATAACTGTCAAATATGTTTCTTTGAGTGTAAGAAATGACTTGAAGAGTCAAGGTAGTCATCTCGGTACGAGTAAAAAAAGTTGCAACAGAAACTGGAAAGGCAGAAAGGGTTTTCAGGTTTGAGTTGCAGGGATTTTTTGTGGCAAGTCTGCCGTTTGTATGTTGTCCTTCGCACCTATTCCTAATAAAGGTACATTTGTGACTTACAATTTAAGGAACGTCTTGAAGAGTTGAGGTAGTCAACGTTGATGCTTGTAAAAAAGTTGCAGGTTTGAGTTGAGGTGATTATTGTGACAAGTCTGCCATTTTTATGACGTCCTTTGTATCCAGTCCTTGTATTCTGTACGCTTGTAACTTAAAGCTTGGTTTCTG
>OLKM01000293.1:307465-342465 GCA_900291075.1 Melanogrammus aeglefinus | reverse complement strand
TGTGTGGAAAGTGCTACATTGGACAATTTCTTTTTAAAATGATTCCCAAACCAAAGGAGGTTGACGTTTTAAACAATGGGTAACAATTACAGCACGCAAAAGTCTGTTTTGTCGTCAGAGAGGTAAACCATTCGTGTTAGATCTGTAATTACTTCTATTTCGGAGTTCTTCTAGGTATAACTATAGTACGATTCTGGAGAGCGTAGAAAGCTAAGTTCCTCAGAAGACGTTGATAGTTAGCTATGTATGGTTTTGAATCACGGTGTATCTTTGTAGTAATACTGATAATAATGTTTGAGTGAATTATTCTTTTTCATTTTTTATCTCCAGATGTGTGCTGACCATCACAAAGGGAATATGGACTACAACCTACATCCTGATGACATCGCTTTGACCGTCGTTACACGGGCTCCTTCTGACCCCCATGAACTGGACATGCATCCCACTTGATCTACTTTTGATCTATTTGAAGTCCTTTCACTTATAGAAGATAAGGGAACGATTATTTGAGCTTCTATAAGAGTACACAAGCTTGTAATCACAGTATACGTTTGCTTCTTGTGTCAAAGCGCTTGGCTCCCTGAATGCTCATGTGATCAACTTGTGTTTCTGGAGTATGCAAATGAAAATCCTTCGAGCCGATTCGATATCGAGGTTTGGGTGATCAGTCATTTCTCGCCACACAGACGGGCTATCACAGGGAAGTGGGGAGGAATTAAACTATCCAATTAGAGATCGGGGGGGATGATTAGGGGGCCATGTGGGTTCAAGAGCGGGGTTAAGTTCATAACAAGCTGGTCATGGGGGCTTGCCCTGTTGTTGGCCTTGACTTGGACAGTCTGGTGGAGAGTGGCCACCGGTTCCATGAGAGGAGGACAGCCCTTCACATACTCCTCTTCCTCCTCTCTTGGATGGATGAGGAGGAGCAGCTGCAGCCAGCAGACTCATCCCACCAGGTGGCAAGACAGAACATCTTGGAGGAGGCCCGCCGTATCGACAGGCTGTTCGTCGGGACTGACCGCAGCACCAGCCATCGACGACCGATTAGGAAATTTTAAGATTTACGTTTCGCTTAAAATATTGCAGCTCGGAATGTTGCACGACATAATTCTGAAAATGAATGTATTTCTACGTTTATGTATGAGTGTGAGTGCTTGGTATTCAAACTAAGCAACAAAGTACATGGAATACGTTTGTAGGAATTATTGAATAAAAGAAGCACAAAAACAGTATATATTTGTAGAGGGGTGTGATGTACATCATGTAAAGTTAAAGTATAATATGGGATTCAATCAAAACAATCATTGATTAGTTTTATTTTATGTTTTTTTTAAACATGTGGGGTACTCTAGCAAAGAATATCATTGCTACTAGTGTGCCGACTAGGTTGTCCCAAATATCGGTTGAATTGGGGACTAAATGTATTGATTAGTGATTAACATCCGCATAAAGTTTTCAGGGTTGCATCATTGGAACACTATATTAAGTATGTCCTGTATTAAGAGCATCAGTCACATTTAGTTAACGCTCATGCAAACCAATTGGTTGGCTGTTGAAGATGCTACATATGATCTTAAAACAAAACCTTTATGTGCACTGTGACACATTTGCACCATGTGCAACACTTTAGATCGTAAAAACAGAAGGGAGAGAGAGCTAAAGACGGAGGCAAATCAATGAACAAAATACAACGAGTTATGATCTTGTCTAGAAAGTAAATGAACCAAAAGGTTCACTATGCCTCAACAAAAGTACAGCAGGTGGCACAAACTTCAATGACACTACAATTCACATGACATTGTTACATTTCCAAAATTGCGTCCTTTCCGTAGCTTCTATGGAGAGTTGCCACGGCAGGTCTCGAACCCAGGTTTCCAGAGCGGATAAACAACAGCTGTCTCTGCTGTACAATAGTTTTACATTGACATTGTAATATTTCCAAAATGACCTCATTAGGTTAGTTTATGTTGTGGTTTTTTGTTAAGGGTTTAGGCTTTTGGTTTTAGGGTCCGTTTTTAGGATTAGTTTAAGGCTTTAGGAATATGCTTCCGACCCCAGGAGAACCTCCGACAGGTGCCGTCCACAAGGCGTGACCCACTGTACCCGTTTGAGGTTGTTAGTCCCAAGGCAGTCCCCCGGGGGGCCTAGGGTCTGGGGTTTTGGTTCCAGAAAAAAGGACTTTAAATGGGTAACAGTCCCAGGACGGGGTCTACAGCCCCAGACCAGCGCTCACATTCATAGGCTCTATGGGCCACGTTTCTGAAAAATAAGCTTGGACGGGGTAATATAACTTACAGCTACCTGAGGGCCAGGGTCCTCCACAAAGTCCTAAGGGTGACTTTTCACATACGTACAAGGAGTACATATGTAGAAAAACACCTGTTCCTACTATAATTATTATTATTTTGTCTTGAGAATATACAATTTTAGGGGAACTAAATATATAACCCACCATAATTCTATAGCCGTGTGTTTTTACCAAGGGGATTTTGTAATTTACAGCTCATGTTCTTAAAAAGATATGTATTTGACTGTAAGGCAGGGGAATAATAATTCAACTCATACAGCAAGTCATTTGTCTGCAACAAAATTACCCAGAACCAACAATCTCTAAAGTAATAAACCCATAAGTCCTTTCCATGATATGACAGCTCCATATATCACCGAGGACTTTCATGCTATGCTCATGCAGCCTTTTCACAGTTCAGATAATCACGGCAGGGTAAACCCAGGTGTATCTCAACACAGTAATTATAGGTGAGTTCCATCATGGCAATTGGCAAAAAAATACCAATTGGTGAAACAGGTAATTTTCCCACTATTTCCAAATAAAACAAGTAATTAGGGTGGGACTTAACACGGATCCTTTCAGACTCAATTGCACCCGTAAGCCTGCTGTACAAATTCACCATATATTGACCACCGGTGCAAACAACAGACCAGTAATTAATGTCACAAGATACTCTATTTATATCTTGCAACAATGTTATTGCATGAAGAGATGCTCCCATCATGGCACAGGCTAATATAACATATCCATATTGCCTATATTTCCTATTACATCACGACAGCACTGCTCAAGCCATGTCAAGGGCTTGGTGTGGGTGTGTGTGTGTGTGTGTGTGTGTGTGTGTGTGTTATAGTTGAGTCCTGCTGCTGTCTGTGTTGAGTGTGTAGCTGTGTGGTGTGTGTGGTGGTTATAAGATTGAGTCCTGCTGCCTGGTCCTCTGTTCAGCAGCTCATTAGCTTGGTGGAGAAGTGTAAGTGTACCAGACAGATCATTTCTGAGTGTAATTACTCCGGGTTAGGGGATGGGGGTGGGGGGGATGCTTTTGGGGTGGTTGGACTGGGTGGGCTATGGTGACTGACACACTGCTCTTTACCACTCTGTGAGTAATACCCTGAGCGAGGCAGTCCCAGCAGTCAGCTTCGCTCCACTCTGCTCTTCGACTTCTTCCCTTTGCACACCGCCTACGCCGTCTCGTGCGCCCATGTGTGTGTGTGTGTGTGTGTGTGTGTGTGTGTGTGTCTGTGTGTGTATGTCAACCGGTTTAAAGAGGGAGCGAGGGAGGATGTGGACTGACGGCTGCAGGTAGCAGCAGCTCCTGCTTCAGTCGAGCTCGCTGTCACTGCAGCGGGTGCATGTCTGTCTGTCTGTCTGTCTGCCTGTCAGTGAGTCAGCCCGGGATATTGAGTTGATCAGCCCTAGGCACTGCTGCTTGATTTTAGTGTCAACAGGCTCTATATGTAGCCCCAGCCTGTGCCTCCTTGCGGCGGCGGGCGGGCAAGAGTAAACCAATCCATCGGGTCAATGCAGAGTCTGGTTGCGGGGCATGCATGTCTAGTGCCCTCAAGGGCTGCTGGGCGATATTAAGAAGCACAACACCTTCAGTTTAGTCTCAATGCCACGATTGCATTGATAATAGTCCCAGTGATCAGTAGCCATGGGGATGGGAGGAAGCGAGCCACTCAGAGACGATTAGAGACAAAACAGTTCCCGTGTGGAGATAAAACTGAACCAACTCTGTGTATGTGGAGCAATGCAGCTTGCAGTGTGACGGTGTTTGCTTGGCTACGGAGCACAGCCGTGTTACCCAGGTGTTTGCCCCCAGCCACAGGAAGCACACGTCAGTGACGTGTGTCTGAGTGTGCCGACAGACACAGCCCGGGGGGGCGGGGGGGATGGGGGGTATAGAGAGGTGCAGACACAATAAAGAAAGAGAGAGAGAGCGACAGAGGAAGTGAGAAAAAAAAGGAGGAGGATCCAGATAATATTTCGGTCTCTGTGTGTGTGTGTGTGTGTGTGTGTGTGTGTGTGTGTGTGTGTGTGTGTGTGTGTGTGTGTGTGTGTGTGTGTGTGTGTGTGTGTGTGTGTGTGTGTGTGTGTCTGTCTGTGTGTCTGTCTGCAGATTTATATTTGTCTGTGTGCTTGTCTGTGGGTGTCTATCTCTCTGTCTCACCTTGTTCAGTTAGATATGGATGGGAAATGCTGTGTTTGTGTGTGTGTGTGTTTGTGTGTGTGTGTGTGTTCTTTGTGTCATTGTGGCTTCACCACACCACACTGACTCCCTAACCCCTCTACCGGGTCACCGGGTTCCACACTAGCTTCCACCATTAGAGTGGCAGGAGAGAGGGAGGGGGAGAGAGAGAGAGCGAGAGAGAGAGAGAGAGAGAGAGAGAGAGAGAGAGAGAGAGAGAGAGAGAGAGAGAGAGAGAGAGAGAGAGAGAGAGAGAGAGAGAGAGAGAGAGAGAGAGAGAGAGAGAAGGAGCGAGGAGACATCCAAGCTGTTGACAGGGATTTATGAGCTGATAGTGTCAGACTGCAAGCATAACAACAGTCTCCCTGTCTCTGCCTGTCAGCTCACAGGGAGAGGAAGGGGGGAGGGAAGAAAGAGCGAGAGAGAGAGAGAGTGAGGGAGAGAGGAAGAGCAAAAGAGAGAGAGAGAGAGAGAGAGAGAGAGAGAGAGAGAGAGAGAGAGAGAGAGAGAGAGAGAGAGAGAGAGAGAGAGAGAGAGAGAGAGAGAGAGAGAAGAGAGAGAGGGGAAAGGGGGTGGAGAGAGAAACTGTGAGAATAAGTGGAAAAAAAGTGAGACTGAAAAATCGGTGTAAACAGAAGTTTTAAGGTCGACAAGGACAACAAGAATAGCAATGCTGAAGGAAAATGTTCCTCACGCTCTCAAAGGTTGTTGTTTCTTTTCCTCCCTCCCCCTTCTCAGAAAGCACTCCCTCCCTGTCCCCTACAGCTCGTCACTCTCCCTCCCCTCGTCCTAATCCCGTCTTGTCTTCTCTCTCCTTTTCTTTTGTTGAGTCCCCAGATGATGTTTTTGTTTGTTCTTATTATAGCGTGGGCTTAAAAAAACGTATTGTTTGCAGCTGACTGACTCCCGAGTTAGGGCCCGGAGT
This sequence comes from Melanogrammus aeglefinus, assembly GCA_900291075.1. Taxonomy (NCBI): domain Eukaryota; kingdom Metazoa; phylum Chordata; class Actinopteri; order Gadiformes; family Gadidae; genus Melanogrammus; species Melanogrammus aeglefinus. Next base: position 337,062 of record OLKM01000293.1, on the reverse strand, counting down.
TCAGGCCTTCGCTCTGAACGGGAGTGTTGTTGCTCTCACATGACCACGCTGGGGGCAACAAGGGGCCTATTGATTAGATCACAATACCATCGCAGAGCCCAGGAACATGTCCGCACGGTACGGGTATTTTATCACACGTTTCCGGAAAGGGCCTGTATTGTATTCCCAGGCCCTGGCTTCGCCCGGCACCCACCCCCCCAGGAACCATCTATCAGTTAAAGGCGATTACAATGGACTATTAAGTATTGTGTCAGCCCAACACAACATAGAGGCCCTATTGATGAAGAACCCGACGATGACTCCCGGGACAGCACGCAAGACGAATTTACATAGGAAACTAATAATGGACAAAACAAAGTCAATAAAAAGTGGGCGCCTGTTTCTCGTATGTACCGTTCTCAGGATTCAACATTGGGGTCGGTTATCGTTCAAGGTTATCACGATAATGGATGATTAATAACCGGCGGCTTTTGAGGAATGAGGCTCGCGTGTTTACGACACACCTGCTGCTGGCTGTTGCTGTTGCGGTTGCAGTTAGTTATGAACTCTCCGCAACGCTGTCTCCGCACGGCAATCTGTCAAGCCTGAGGTTTGACAAGACGCCCCGCGCCCGTTGAAACTCCCATCACTCACAATGCAGATATCTAGCGGTGAGGACGGCACGCATTCTCTGTGTCATGCGTATTCCAGCCAAGTTTTATTCCAATGATTCCCGAATGACTTTGATTGATTCGATGGCACATCCTGATGTTAGAGCCTTGATCAGGGGAGGAGAAACAAATGCAAACCTCGTAAACCCGAGAGGCAAACGAAGACGCGGATGGATTTCTCCTGGGGAGAGCTGGGAAGAGTGTGAAAGGTGTAAGGTAGCCAGTCGAACTATACAAATGAACAAAGCAGTTGAGGACACAGATGAAATGAAAAGTACTTTTTTTTTTCACCATGTCAGCTTCTTTTTTTTTAACAGTCATATCATTTACCTATTGAACAAAGTCAGCCAAAGAAATGTTTCCACTAACCTTTAGTAAAGGCCCACAGCGTGCAAACACACAGCTGGCTAGTGTGTTATGGCATTTTTGCACGATCCAATCAAATCCAGAAGGATCAAATGACATTTGGTTCGTCCTGTGCCAATTACCGGTTTAACTTGGAAATACATCATATTGTTGTAGATACTTCAGTTGGATCACTGTGTGTTTTCAAATCGTCTTCAGAACATTGAAAAGCAGACAAAAGGCTTGGATAATCATGAAGCACAGATGGATAAACAGATAGGCATTTTATTCATCCTCAGGCCAAATTAATGGAAGGCAGAGCATTGCGAAAGCCGATGAAAGCAGTGGTCCATAGCAGAGGCCCAAATGAATGGGGTCAACACTGGTCGTATATATATGAACACACTTACCTTTCCTAATAACTCAACATACATGTTTGCATGAGGTTTTACATACATAGCATGATTCTTTATCAAACCAAGTCCTTTGTTGAAAGATTCAAACATAAATTGCTTCACAGGAAGGAAACCTGTCGGCTTTGTTATCATCACATGACGGCCTCTAACCTATATTGTACGCTGACAAGCATCGGCACTGGCATAATAACAGCTATTCACAGACACACACACACACACATACACACACACACGCTAGCACCCACACACTAGCACGCATGCACAAAAACACGCACACACACACAATGTTTACTCGCGTATCGTATTCGTATCTGTTTCACGGGGTACTAATGATACACTGTTAAATTTGTGATTCATCTTGCACTGTAGCAATCCGTGTGCAGACAGAGATACTTGTTCTTTGTTATGGTATGTACAAGGTACAGGCCAATCACCCACAACATTTATTTTTTATGTTTAATGATAGCTCTGGGTACTCTTGGTTTTCTAGCCAGATATACTGTACTGTAAGTTGCTTTCTGTTTGTGTGTTGGTGTCTTGTGTGTGTGACGTCTTGAACGAGAACCTATATCACAAGTGAAAGACATTTGTTGTTGTTTTTCTTTTGATGATATGAAAATGAAAATTCCAACAAGATGTAAAACAAAGTAGACATCATCAATGCGGCCGCCTGAGAATCCGTCGTGTAACGTTCAACCTCTTGCAGTATCCAACGAAAGAAACTTTTGGAATACAGCCTCCAACTTGACAAAGATTCAATAAGTATCGTCCATAATAATGACAAATTGTAACACAATTGAGAATTATTGTTCATAAATTCCACAGAAACACCAGACCGAAACCGGAAGACAGGATATAATATGATCGATAGCATTGAATCGTGTTATCATCAATCCATTAGTTATACAATGGTATTTGCTTTGAAATCGCCTACCTCAAATCTTTGCTTTTATCAGAAAAACATTAATTCAAGTAAACACCTTTTTGGTTCTGCCTTAGTATGGGTGTTTGCCAAGACCTCTTACATAGAGAACACCTCACACAGCGGGTGCTTGTATCACAGGCGTTTTCAGAAAAACAATAATTGTCTGAATATGCATCTTTCACGAATAAATGCAAAAAACAGCGTGTGAGGGAATATGCTGACTTTTGTGTAAATATTGCATGCATACAAAAGGCAGCATTCGTTTACTATGACGGCCCACGTTTCCTCGCGAGTGCACGTGTGTAATTCTGCTTACCCTAGCATCTTGTATCTGTTAAGTGTGTGGATGTGTTCTGCGTGGACAGAGAGTAATGGTCAGTGTGTGCTTGAGTGTGTGTGTCTTTGTGTGTGATTGTGTGTGAGTGTTGTACATGAGCACGTGTACATGCTGTGTCTGTTGCCGTTGTCCTCGTCTGTGAGTCAAAATATGCCCGGGTTTGCCTTGCTGTATCTATTAACTAATAATGAAGGCCATCCAGACCCCATGGGATCCGGGACAGCGTATGTGCTCATGCAATATGTACAAGCTCTGCACTGAAATAATGTCTAGACCCCGGCACTCTCGCGCGTGGCGACAATTTACACTCACCCCCTTTTCAGTTTCATCATCCAGGCATATCGAATATTCATGAATTCAGATTCTCAACAATATCCTGTGGATTACCCCGATGTTGATGAGATTAGGCTTTTTTGGCTTTAAATACAAGACTTGTATTGGGGGGGGGGGGGGGAGAAAGAAACAAAGCTCAATGTAAAAATAAACATCAGGCTGGCAACGTCGATGCTGTTACGAAAACAAGCAGCCAAGCCATGTGTTCATTCTACAGAATAAGCGAGCACTCAAAGACAGCTCATTGCAGCCCCCCAGAGCAATTTGAACTACAGCGACGCGCAATAAGCCACCAGGGTGCTGACTGAATGCCTTTTTATTCCCCTTCGTTATACAAATGACACTCAAACCTTTCCTTTGACTTGACTTTAATTCGGGCCGAGGTGGGGCAGGGTTGGGGGGGGGGGGGGGGGGGGGGGGCTGAGGGGGCTGAGGGGTTCCCACGACGACGGCAGGGGCCACAGGAAATGATGATGTGAGGTCTGGGATTAGGAGAGCACCGACGCCGCCACTATCGGCCCCCAGCTTCCACTGGTTAAAGGCCCCGTTCTCTGATAGCGGAGGCCCCGTGCACTAAGTTTAGCCTTCAGTGTATGCGGATGTACGCATATCTGTATCGGATGATGAAGTTCATATGTTGTATGTTTGTGGATTTTTTTCACCCTTTACGTTGTCTTGTGTTCTACGAGACTAACTGAGATGTTTCTTGACACCCGTGACATAAAACAATAAGATGCTTTCATATCTTGACCTTTGATCCGTGAGAAAGTGTTTCTGACGGGGAAATCGTTGGCGTGTCTGTCGGTCATATCGTCACGTTTTCTGTTATAGAAAAAGAGCAGCAGACACCTCCACTCTGTCTCTCCCCCCCCCCCACCCCCCCAGGCAGACACTGGTGGTGGTTGGGCCTTCCCAACCGCCCAGACACCACACAGGAAGCATGCATGCGCTGCTATCTGCTGTGTGAGATGCTGGAGCCCACTGCAACCCCCAACCAATAACTGTCACTCACTGCACCTGACTGCTGTCTGACAGAGGGGGGGGGGGGGGGGACAAACAGATGCGTGAGAGGCAGATTGAAGAGATTAAAAGAATGTCAATAAAAGCACATTCGAAAGATGTAAGCGTGGAGTTCGAGGCCGAGGGGAATGGGGGGAAATGAATGAAGGAAAAACATTTATGAGCGCTGTGTAACTCAACCGTGAAAACAAACCACAACAAATCTCCACATCGAAAGCTTGATTATAACGAGAGAAGTTTGGGTAGAAAGTGAATATTGTTTCAAGCGTTAGGGGGAAACAACAGACCAATTGTAGCGGAGTGTTTCCTGTGCCACCGAAAAGAAGAGAACTATGCAACAAGAAAAAACAAAACAGGCACCACAGCACAGAGGAACAAGACAAACTATGTTTGAAAAAGGAACGGCTGTCGCTAAAAATACCGTCAAGAGTTCGACCCTGTTTGGTTTGCGTGGGTCTGTGTGCGTGTGAGAGAGCCTGCTCGCTCCTCTACCCAACCATGATGAAAGATACAGTCAGTAATCTAAATGGGATAAAGAAATAACAGCCCTGACAGGAACTTATGAGTGAATATGGTTTGCACACACACACACACACACGACACACACACACACACACACACACGCACACACACACACACACACACACACACACACCACACACACACACACACACACACACACACACACACACACACACACGCGCGCACGCACACACACACACACACACACACACACACACACACACACACGTGCACTCTCTGGAACAGTAGAATTTCTATTGTCGGGGGGGGGTTGAATATTGAAAGCTTTATTTTCTTAGTTTCGGAGGCAGGTGGCAGGCAGAATGATGAAAGATTTACAGTGCCATCTATCACCCCGCATCCATGAGAGAGAGAGAGAGAGAGAGAGAGAGAGAGAGAGAGAGAGAGAGAGAGAGAGAGAGAGAGAGAGAGAGAGAGAGAGAGAGAGAGAGAGAGAGAGAGAGAGAGAGAGAGAGAGAGAGAGAGAGAGAGAGAACTGGCAAGCAGAGTTAAATATAGCTCAGCGTGTTTTGGTGCACATAGAAGTGCTGCAGTCAGACAGGAAACAGACTTTTCATGTTGGAAACTATTTTATTTCATTCAAATGAGGACCTTTGTACCGATAGAAATATCCCCCCCGAATAAAAGACGAACTGTGGTTGTGTTTTTGTTCTTTTTCAGGGATTTCTTCGAGGAGGTGGGAGCGGAGTGTGTCGTTTAGGTTGTTCTCTGCTCGCTGTTCATCATCCCAAGACAAATAGGCTGGATTCATTGCAGCAATCTGACAATTCCAATGTTTACATGGATTGATTGGAGGGCACGTAGAGGGTATTCTATGGGGTCGCAGTGCGATTCAATTCCACTGGTCTTTATACAGGATTATTTAGGGGATTTTTTTTCCAAGTCTTCATGCGTGTTTCCAGGGCTGGGTTTATGAGGACACGTGTGGTGATATACACCGACTGTACCTGTATACACTTCAGATTGATTTTGGACTAGTTTATGACAACAAACCCTAAAATGTATGAAAAACATGGAGTCTATTGTCATAAGCGTTGACTGTATGAATGAACAAAACAAATGAATATTTTTTTTTTACTTAGTTATACTAATTATTCCTAACACCCAATATCGCCTGAACATTGATTTAAGTGGCACTATAATTCAGTGACATTCCTTTCTTAAATAACATTAGATGAATGATATATAATAAAATAAAATAATAATAATAAAATAATATATAATAATATATAAAAATGCTCATTCAATGGTTAACGCCACTCAAATTGTGCATGGCTGTTGTAACTGGACTGGAAAACCAAAGCCAGCTAATCCAGCAGAGAGGGAAGGTCATGGCTGATGCAATACACTGAAATTTAGGGCGCAATCATGCAAAATAAACCACTTGTCTGAGACCCCCCATTGAGTGTGATTGTGTGTGTGTGTGTGTGTGTGTGTGTGTGTGTGTGTGTGTGTGTGTGTGTGTGTGTGTGTGTGTGTGTGTGTGTGTGTGTGTGTGTGTGTGTGTGTGTTTGTGTGAGTGTATGTCTCTTCATTTCGGGGGTGCCTATTAATATGAATATTTACTTCTATCTTATCGTTGAGTGTACGTGTGCGTGTGTATGTCTGTGCATGCGTGTTTGATTGTGTGTGTGTGTGTGTCTGTTTGTGCACGTTGCTTTTGTGTTCACCTCCCACTTACTGACACAAGAAATGGAAGGCTGCCTCCGTTGTTAATTCCTGCAGTGCTGCCTCCAGGCAGTCTTCATCAGCGAGGCCGCGTTCATCTTCCTATTCTATAGGGGAACGCGGCTCCGTCTGTGACATTTTTGGTATATGTGAGTCAGGGGGCTCTATTAGGCTCGCACACACAACGCTGTCTGACAACCACTTTTGTACTTTACAGCCGAACACATAAATTACAACACGGGTTTTCCTTCAGATGTTTGTGTGGAGTGTGGTGCCCGCCATGTCTCTCCTTTTCTAATGGAATACTTTTCAAAGCCAGCAGCCCCCGCCGCCCACCCACCGCCCCCCCCTCCCCCGCTCGCTATACCCGCTGGCACCCACCTGTCCCGGGTCTTTGTGTAAGTTTAAATCGGTGTGCTGGAAAAGCATGGTGATTTAAACTTTGCTTTTAAAGTTTTTTTTCCGTCTTTTATCTTTTACCCCCTGCCAAATTCCCTTCATGGAACAAAATGGGGGGGATACACCGGAGAGAGAAAAATTTGCAAGTGAGGTGAGATTCGTCAGTTATAAAGGTGTTTTTGTACGTTGGAATTTGGAGAGAGTATAGAGAGTAAACACGTAACGATGTATATCGCAATGCTGTAAATAGAATGTGTGTCAGGGGAAAAAAATGCTCAAAGACACAAGGTTGACAATAATATGTCAATGAGCATTGATGAAAAGGATCAGCAAGAATGCGTGGATTAAGCTGCTTCTTTGAAATCGACAGTCATTTGGCCTTTGGAACCTTGATTTGTTTGTTTTGTGGGCTATATTACTCAGATAGCTAGAATCAGCATTTGATACATAGGCATACAATTATAGTTTGCCAAGATTGAAACCATGCTTAGTCAAAGTAAATTATAAAGCACTATACAATTATATCAACTCAATTGTTGTTGTTTCTTCCCAGTGAAACAATGCTGCCAAATTTAAACAACAATGCTTTAGTTGAATGTAAGTAGCCCTACTTGTTGAACTAGTTTTATTCAACAACATGCATTTATGTTAAGAATTTGTTTTATGGCTTTTCCAATCCTTATCATATACTATAGAGACTAATGCATAGGCCTACCACAGTTGGAAGTCATCTTCGGAATGCTCATTGAAGTTCTCAATTAGGAAAGGAATTCAGCAGTCAGTTGAACCAATTAATTATGCTGGTAAACTGCCCCCTCTCCATGTGGTCTCTTCACTTAGCCCTGCTTTCCTTAATATAATGTCACTGTATAATATTAAGACTCTGATTCATCCTCCACCCCCCTGGTCGTAAAACCTTCTGATAACAAGAGCACTGCTAGAGGATGTCAGGGCGCACCTGTGAACTTTTGAAAGGAACAGTATTTTTCATCTACTAACTATTTCAAAATATGTAGTTCACATGGAGGATAAAAGATCACTTGGATATTTAGAATTCATTCATAATAGAGAGATCCCCTGAATGAGCAGGGCAAAGTAAAAGTAGTGGAGCAGTTGCTATCAGTATCCGAAGAGCTAACACACTTGCTCAGTAGAGCGAGGAGGAATGCTAGCATAAGAGCTAGCAGTAAGGCTAGTGGTTAAACAAACACTAGAGTTAGTAGTTGAGCTAAACTAAAAGCTAGCAGTCAAGCTAGGAGTAAAAAGATCGCTTTATATAGAAATACAGCTAGCAGTAAAGCTATCAGTAGTGCTTGCCGTAGAGCTAAGTAAAGTCAAGCAAAAGCCAAGGCCAAATATCCTTCATCCAGGTGCAGCATTCCCAACATGCCAATAGTTAATTTATCATTAATCAGCGGAGTCATCAGCTAATCAGAACACCACTCAGGATGCTTGATCTTTGGCTACTGTGAAGTCTGGTCCAAAGACGTGCTTAAGGTCTAGCGCCATCAAAGTAAAATCCTACAAAAGAAGCCTTAGTCGTTCTCCTTTAGGGCTCAGTTTTGAGCGCCGGACCGTCTACCAGATCTTGAAGTCTGATAAGTGATTATTTTCTGCCTTTGGAAATCAAGGGTCATTAGGTCAAGCAAGTGAAACACAGATATCCCAGCGCGGTTGCCGGTTGGGGTTTCTTATGTAACAGCGTGACCGCGTTTTGCAGTAGCCAACCATCCCTTTTTTAATGAGACAATCTGTGAGTGAATAACATACTCATTGTTAGATGGCACACCACAGCACTCCAGTGCCATGTTGTCAGAAGTTATTCCATTGTTTTGTTTCTTCATGCAAGGACTTTAATGGACTTTAATGTACTTTCGTTTTTAATGTACTTTGTTACCGAGTCCCTTAACAGCATCAGCTTCACGCATTCGCTCTGCCGCATCCTCAGCCCACACCTGGCATTGTCTAGGTAGAGAAATGCATTCCAACATATCAGCTAGCAGTGTACATTTGAGCTCTGGTGTACACTGATTGGTTTTGGTTTGATTAGGGCTGTTAGCACCTAATGGTGCTGCTGTAAAATGAACATTTGGCTACTGCTGATGCTTTGGTCATTTTCATGTAATTTCAGTACTGTATTTTTTTTTTTTAAAAATATATATATATATCTATATATGTATGTGTATATATTTAAACTACATTCAAATGTTAGTACTTAATTGGTGATGTATTTGGCAGAATTGTAAAGTTACAATTAATTAACCAAGAGCCAAAATGGATGCTGCACTCCTAGGAATCACTGAACAGTACTTGGATATTTTATGATGCGTTCATGTTTTATCGCTCTGGTTCTTTGCCCTCACTGTTATGTAATTGAGCGTTTTGCTCGCAGGCCTACCATAAGCTTTTCAAACAGCAGCCTTTCGGGACAGATGGTGGTGTGAACTACCCTTGAGTTGCGCCTGAACTTTGTAACTCCATCCTGGTCTGCAGTGTCACCTGGTCGTCATCACGGTCCAGCTGGATCTTCATCTTGTTCGAGTCGCCCTCATCCTCCTCCTCCTCCTCCTCCTCCATCATCTACTTGATCCTCAAAGCGCGTTTCCTCCTTCTGACTTCAGAGTCAGGGTGCTCTGCATGGAAGTGCTCAGCCTCCGGCCTGGTTTCCTCTTGATCTGCTCCACATCTTCCCCCCTCTCTTCTCTCACTCCTCCGCTGTAAGCCAGCGCTCAATCGCTCTCTTGACCTGGTTCAGCTGCAGTTGAACACAGAGAGACCTTGGAACCGTAATGCTCTTTTCTTTCAGATCTCATAGGGGATCAGTGGTGCTTCGCTCTTTAGAAGAGGTCCCGAGTTTTGGCTCCGCTGTTAAAGTTTCCTTTGAAGCCTCCAAAGACTATGACAGGAATCATTTCATTAGTAGAGTACAGGAAAATGTTTGATTTAGCCGTCTGTCATAAATTAGACACGTTGCGCACAACTGGCAGGATGCAGAATCCAACCATGCAGTTTCATTGTCCACATGCAGCCTTTTATTCTCTTCCAAAATCTCCCATTTGTTCAGGCAGATCATAGACCACCTATGTAGAAATAGGCCTGCAATATACTCAACTTTTCCATACAACCTTCTTACAACATTGTTGCTCTTTCTTTCCCTTCTTTTCAACATGATTTGCTGGTCTAAGATCGATAGAATGGTCTTCTCTGGATCGAGGCAGCACATAGTGGAAGAGCCAAGTCAATTATCATTATCATCATAGTCATTTATTGTTTGATATAGCTAAGGTCAACATGCGTTCTAGCGATACAAAGCCTTTCATTAGGATAAACAAAGTATATATATTGTAATTTAAATGGACAGATACAGACAGCGATAGCTTTATCAATAGCGTATTTTAATGCTAACCTAAAAGAGAAACCTCACCTATCTAAATAACTCCAAAAGGGATGTAACATTATTTATTCTATTCCATCTTTTCTCATCACACTTTCATCATCAATTCATGTTGGTTCACACTGTTTTGGTTTATCCTCTAATTCAACAAAATATTATTGTATTGCTTTTTAATCAAATGTTCATATAAGAGCCCGGTATTAGAAAGATGCAGTCGTAGTTAAGTGAGGAGCCCCAACAGAGATGATATAACGAGGAAATTCCATTCAAAGACCTGTGTATTGTGGGCAGGGCATCTTTTTTTCATTCTGAGGCAAAAATGACGACACACTTGGTATTCATGCGATTCAGAAAATAAGATAACCGAAAAAATATATTATATCTAATAAGATTTGTGAACTACGGCTTGAAAATACCCTACAGAATAATTCAGGACTGACATTCTGCATTGATCTTTATGGCATATTTTAGAAGGATTTTGAATAATACCGAAGATCCATACAATGTTTTATTTAACCAAGTCTTCTCTGTTATTTATACACGCGTGTAATAAGACACGGATGGGAAAATGAAAAATATATATCCTTGGTTTTAATAAGGCAATGATTGTCCAACTCTTACACGACCCATATATGTACACATTCAAAAACTAAAATATACAATTTTCAACAGTACAGTGCAGCGGTATGCATTGACAGAATCTATATTCCATCAGAGTTAATTCACCGCTCGTCAAGGTCGCCCCAACGGTTAGCCTCCGCCCATTGATTGCCAGGTCCTGCCGCTCCCGGCTCTCCGACGCTCTCGGCTCTCCTGCTCTCTTCCACCTTGCCGCCGCCAGGTCTGCTGGGTCGCCTCCTGAGAGGGAGCCTCTGGAGTCTGACAGCCTCCATCGTGGACGTCTTACGCCTGACGCAACCGCTGCCCAAGCATCCCAGAGGGAGACTGGTGGAGAACGTATGTGTTGAAGCTTGGCAGTGTAGATTCAGAATATTTCGGCATATTGTTTGTTGCATTGTTTTGTTACTAGTTTTATGTAGATATAATATTTTTGTGTTGGTAAAGAATCATGCTAAGTATTTATATAGTGTTTATTTCCATCATTGATTCTGCAAAATGTTTTATTGGCACCGTCCTGTGCAGGGATACCCGTATGATTCCTAATTTTTTTCTTATTTTTCACGAAAGGAATCTGAGTTCCAGGGGATCCGTCGGGATCCGTCGCACTCAGCTATAACCATTAATAAGAGTACTTCATACTTGCCTCAATAACACAACGGTTCACAGCCCAACAGATAACCCAGATAATCCCAAACAGTCAAAATATAAAATTATTATTTTCCGTGAACAGAGTTGATAACGCAGACGGCAATGTTTTCACCACACTTGTACGAACCAGGACTTGCTTGGATTAGAAAACAACAGAGCGTTACAGCTCCCTTTTAATTCTACATTTAACAGAAGATTAAAGATAGAGAGTGCCAGAGCACCGGCTTTCAGCACACTTCCGCCAGTGTTCTGGAAGGTGTTGGTCTTGTGGGGGGGGGGAGCTCAACTGGGACCACCCACGGCCTGGCCTTGGACTTGAATGCACTGCATCTCAGCCTTGACCCCCTGCTTCTCCTCAGATTGCCCTATCAGCAGGTAAACCACAGGGGGGAGAGCTTGCAGACTGAACAGCGAGGGCCAAGGAGGTTCATAGCGTGGAAAACATCATGGGAAATGAAACGCAATTAGGTGCATATTTAATCCTGCAAATTAATTAAGGATGCATAGATGGTTATTTTAAATGAACGTAACACAAATGTAGCCCACTAGACAGCCCTACGCAGTGGGCACGCTGGGTGATAGTTAAGGAACTAATTAAATAAAATTGCGTAACACGACATGCAAGTAGACATATGGGACGGCATCCTGTTTTGATCGGTTCTTGTTGTCTTTGTTTTTCGGGCAAAAATAAAATAAACATGGTGTGCATCCTCCTCCGTGCTTCTCTTGGGTTCCTCTACTCCTGCTGAGAGTAAACACTCCTCTCTCTGTTCTCACTGACAACCTCCCCCACCCCCCCAGGCATCCGCCCCCACGCCCACCGAAGCCCCTTCGGAAAGTTGAACCATGTGCTGCGATGTTTCAACTTGACGGTGCCGAGCCAGCATTTCGCTCTCCTCAAAATCAAGAGCTGCTGTTCAATATTCCAGCCGTCTTGTGCCGGCGTGCCGACTGACCTCTTTCTGTGTGTCCGGGTCACGCTGCTGACAAGCGCTCCCTCTTCGGTCCCGGCCTTGTGTCGGCTCGGCTCGTCCTCGCCTGCACCACCTTCATGTTTTTTTTTCTCTGGAACCCCCCCCCCCATAGTAACAAATAATCCATGTAATATTGAAAAGTTGAAGTATCGATGCATCGATCGCTGCAAGAGGTCAAAGGCAAAGGCAGGAAAGTGAAAATAACGACAAGCGCTTCTTTGAAAAGCTACGGAAAGTGCTTTCGTTCGTATCCTTGAGACTGTCCTGTTGACGCGTGTGTTTCTGCCTTGTTTTGCTTCCTATCCTATCAATATTAATTCATATCATATATTTTTCCGCATGCTTTATTTCTCAACCATCTTCCCGTCTCCTCTTTGTGGCTCTAAATCCCTTTCCTGTTTTCCTGTACAAACATCACAGATATGTATTTCATGTACTAGTGAGTAACCTTTAACACACATGGGTTTACCCGCACATGGATATACTTATGGTATTAATATACATATGTAGACATATTTATAAAGAGGCTCTACCTCTTGTTTCTATATTGTTGCACTTATTTCATACATTTTTATGGATTGATTGATTCTTGGTTCTTGCACGTGCTGTAAGTCGCCTTGCTTCATAAATGCAATGTAATTCCAAAGAAGCCTAGAGATGTACCCATCATAATCATCATAGAGTCAGCGCTGCCATGCCATCCATTACAGGAAAATACGAATAAAAATGCCATGATCATTTTTCCCTCTGCATGATCAAACCAACATACAACTAAAACAATACCCCAGGTATACCCTGTTCATACTAGAAACCTTGCTCTGACTGGCGTGCTCGGCTTCATTCTCTCTATATCGAGCTACAGGTCAGCCCGACGACGCCTTCCTCCCGCTAAACCAGCGCCAAACAGCAACTCACAGCGTTGACACTGGCTGTTCTCGGCGGAGGGCTCAGCGGCATTGATCTTCCCCTTATCCGTCAGTCTCCCAGCTCTTTGAGCACTGCTCCGAGGTGGATCTGTCTCTCTCTCCTCCTAACGAGACCCCCCCCCCCCCCCCAGCCCAGCCCCCTGTCCAACTCTCAACCGCTGCCTCTTCTGAGGATCCCGCTCGCCTTGCAGGAAGAGGCTGGTGCTATTGAACTGTCGGCTGGGCCCCCTTAGTGGCTGGCGGCGGCTCGATACCTTGTGGTGGTGGTTGGTTTATAAATCACAAGTATTAACTGTAATCAAAACCTCCAACCTGCAGCCCGGTCATCGCTTCAATATTTTATAATGCTGGGGGAAATTATTTAGCGGCAGCCAACCGCCAAGCGGTGTACATGCCGCCCGGCGAGCAGAGCCGGCCGAATCGCTTGATATTCCCGGGCAGTACCCAGCCGAAAATGAATAAATGTAATTATGATTTGTTGACCTTGGTGTCTGCGGAGGCATTGCGGTCGGCATCGATATATTGAGATAGCCCTATCGCGGGAGTTCAGAAATAATTACACCTGAATATGAATAATTAATGATTGGGTCTTTAATTGGATAAGTAGAACGTCACACATGAATGGTGTTTGATGCTACTTCAACACTTGTTGGTTGATGCGATTCATCTGCACATCCGTCGTTGATGAGCTATACTGTCTCATTGGTGCGTCTCGTGATGGCTGACCATTGGGTAATCGTAAAGCGGAGAGATTGATCAAAAACAAGAATGTATCTCAAAGGATACACATTCTTTCCCTCAACTTTAACTTGTTTTTAACGTGAGGATGTGCGAGAAGATGGAAAGGAGGACTAAACGGGCTCCAATGCTGCGTATCAAATTGGAAACGTAAAAGATACACCAGCAAGGAGATCATTAATCTTCTCCTGCAAGCATCATTTACTATGAGCATCCTGAATGCCATCAATTACAGAGTGAAGTTTTATTCCCTAATTCTGACAAGTGAGTGAAAACAAAACATGTATTACTGTCACAACCCAGTGTTTTTTCTCCAGGAAACGGTGCACATGAACAGCACAATGGTATACGAAACAATACAGATTTTTTTTAAGACCAATTGACTACCAATTGTTAGTAAAAAAACCTTTTTCTTTTTCAAGGGCTATCACGTTCTTCTGAATGGGCTAATGTTTGAATTGAGGATTCTCACAAGCCAATTTTTTTGAAGTCATCAAACATTCATTCAACAATAGGTAGACTAGATGGAATTGCTTTTCTTCCTCACAACAAAGTTCAATATAAACCAGAGGCTTGGAGGCTTTCTCTCCACGCTGATTGAGAACGCCAGAGTTTATCGAACACATGACTCCTCTAAATACCCCCATCAACCCAGACGCCCCTCCATCCGTACCCGTACCCTTTCACTCCCTCAGCCCCGGCTTTTCCACCCTCGCACTTCACTTATCCTTGGCGTACACCGCGTCAGGATCAGCCACGATATGTAGGCGGATTTGGCTTCAAAAGAGTCATAGTGGTTTAGTTTGAGCCTCAATCCTCTCCTTCACAGGCTTACGGAGGTAGAGTGCCGCGGGGCCGGCTCTTTGTCTCTTGGGCTGCGCTTCAGTTTTTTAGTTAAATAACCTTTATTGTACACATTAGAGGAGACGTAATCTCTGCCCAAGCAGTCCTACAATGTTATGGCAGAAGTTCATGAGGGAGACGGCACAGAGCCTGGGCCAGAATCCCAAAACTGCTATATGGACTGAGTTATGCCTTGCTCCCCGTTTCGATGCGGAGATATTCTACCGAAGAAAAGTCATTTTCGCGAGCGGATGATGCTTTTAGAAAGGGGATTACTACAGCCACCATTCTATACACTGTTTATTTGAAACCTTTACAGACACTACTTTACTATTTATTACTGCTAGCAGATTCTGTGTTTCGCTAATCATGCACTTTCAGGTCCCCCATGCACCATGCTCGGTCAAAACAAATAAGAAGCAGATGAAAGTGAATCACCTGGTTCACCCAGATTTGAACTCGACTTCAGTCAGACTTTCTGCTTAATATTAATCTGCGGTCGGATTTGCAAGACTAGAGGTGTGACCGCCAACGACAAGATTGACGCTGCTAATGAGGCTGCTCTGAATAGATAAAAATGTCTGCTAAAAATTGTCATTGTAAGTTGTTTTTACTCTGCTCTTCTCCATTCTCGAAACCCACCATCCAGGATGTTGCCATGGCTATGAATCAGTGTCGACTTCAAATGACGTTAGATACACGCAAATACGTTCGTTTCCGGTGATTGGTTGGGGAAAATCGAATCCCCTTCCCCGAGTAAATTGGTTAGGGGGTGGCATGTTAGCGAAATGTATTGACAATTTTGTCCGGTATCCTACTACCCTTTTCCATCATAAGTGTTGCAATTAACTTACCGTTATTCGTTAAAGGAAATCAAGTATTCATCTGGTGCTTCCTGTGGTTCAAACCATCCATCCACTTGATCTTTAAGCATAAACATCCAATTTAAATGAAGATAAAGGTTTAGCGTATATCTGTGTATGTATGTCTGTGTAAGACAATACAGCCTGTTCGGTATCCTACACATTATGGGTTCACAGTGAATGCACTCGACATGGCCGTGGTAAGTTCCTGCTCAGTTGTAGCAGGAGTCCATCACAGCTGCTCTGTGAAGTAGAGATACCGCCTGCCTCTCCAACATTGCTGCTGTCAAACACTGGCTCCCATCAATTGTCTTGTGACAGCCCTATACAGCACCAATATAGCTCAGGGAGCAAATCCATCGCCACATTGTACATTTCGGTTTTTCATCTTAAACCCCTAATCCTAGCATGCCGTAAAAGTACAAATAGTTGTACTGAACTAATGGATGTCCATTATTATGAGCAGATATATGGTCGTACAGTAGTCGTTAACAAAAGGAAACATCTTATACATATTTTCGAAGCAAGCGCACACTTCTATACTTAATAAGAATGCAGCTTTTTGTATATTTAGATTGTAGCATGGGATTACAATTATCTTTCATTGAAACATTGCATGGTGACTCACGTATTAGACACAAAAGTACATTTTATGATTTTATTTCTTCATTTGTTATCATGTATTAAAAGTGGTAATTGTCCTGTCCAACGAGGTTATGCAAAAAATTATACTCCTTGAACTCGTTTTTGGTATGCACGTTTTATTCCCATTTTATCCTTTGATTTGTAAATTAAACTCGACACCTGCAGCCTGGCACAATAACATCTACCATGACCATGTGTCAGAAAACTCTCCCCCTTCACCCTCTCCCCGCTGCCCCCATTTCCCCCCCCTTCCTCCATCGCCACCACCATCACTCCAACTTCCTCAACGACACAACAGGTTTGTCAAGAAAGCCGCATCAGTACACACAGACGAACCTTGCCTCTCTCTGCTGTTTGCATACCTACATTAGAAATGTTTGCAATTTGCAATAAAGGGATAATGCGGTCTTATACACATCACATTTGCAAGTGAATTGCGCTGGCCCCGTATTGCCGCCGATGGTAATCAGAAACACATTGTGCCGTGAGGGAAAGGAATGGCTGGTCCAATATGTTGTGTGATTGTGTTGAACGTTATCTGATGGGGGAGGGGGGGGGGGGAGATGGAAAACAGAGGCATATGTAAACCGAATGCCATGCTGGTTGGCCATATGGCTAGCAAGGACGCACAGGCATATGAAACAGCAGGACTAAATTATTTGAAATTATAGGCCAAGCACTGCTCCATTCTTCCAATGATAAATACATGCGACAGGCATATGGCAAGTGGGAATGAGTTAAATATATATTAAAAGGGGAGAAATATGGTATAAATTGTGTATAAGAGAATGCGGGTGCTGTCCCTCGTAACATCAATGAACGTCATATCAGTGGCGGCCCCTATCTGTCTCATTTGATTTATCTCATTCTCATCTCG
This sequence comes from Melanogrammus aeglefinus, assembly GCA_900291075.1. Taxonomy (NCBI): domain Eukaryota; kingdom Metazoa; phylum Chordata; class Actinopteri; order Gadiformes; family Gadidae; genus Melanogrammus; species Melanogrammus aeglefinus. The sequence continues at coordinate 319,897 of OLKM01000293.1, read as the reverse complement.
CCCAAACATCCATTTCATATTTCATTCTTATCTCTAAATTGCCTCAGCCCATTATCTCTTCCCTCTCCACCATTTATTTTCCCACCGTCGTTCATTTTCTTTTTTTTTTTAATCTTTTTTACTTTTTTTTCTTAAGTCTGGGTCCGTATTATACTCTTGTGTTTACATCTCCACGGCTTTTCATACTTACTTAGAAATTCTCTCAAACTTCCTCTCTCTCTCTCTCTCTCTCTCTCTCTCTCTCTCCCTCTCTCCCTCTCTCCCTCTCTCTCTCTCTCTCTCTCTCTCTCTCTCTCTCTCTCTCTCTCTCTCTCTCTCTCTCTCCTCTCTCTCTCTCTCTCTCTCTCTCTCTCTCTCTCTCTCTCTCTCTCTCTCTCTGTTATCTCTAAATATTTTTGTTTCATATTCTCAGAGCAACACTGTAGGGGCTGGGGAAGGGGGGGCTGTAATGACATAACATAAATCAACACACTATATAACTATGTATCGCTACACCGTGTGGATGCATCATCTCCCAGTGAAGTCGCCCATTCGTTTCTTCCCTAATCTCCCGACGCCTTGCTACAGTTCTTCCGATGAGCCCTGCTCATTCATTCTTTCTACTCCAAAGGCTTTGGCCCAATGTGTCCGCTGTAGAAAAAAAGAACGAGGGCAAAGTCTGTCAATTCCATCTTCATGTGAGAAGCATCTTTGTATGAGAAATTGGAAGGAGAATATAGAACGCAGAGTGGAAAAGGAGAGGATAATTGGTGAGAGTGCTGTAATATCATTCAGGCTGTCAGCCAAAGACGGAAACATTCTTTAGTTTACAGACTGCAATAGTAGTCGGCTTTCACAAGTTAATTCAGAAGTTATTATAACAGGGCAAAATATTCCCATCATCATTGTTATTTCACACAATATAATGGAAACTATATTTCTCCAATTTCCGGAAAATAACTATGTTGTTGAGAAAGTGGCCAAAGATGATTGGAATTCCTTGGTTTTCACACAAAGATTATGTGCTATCCTTCTTTTTTTGTATTCGTATATATTACATGAAATAAACTTTTGGTGAGGAATTGGTATCGTCACTTCTACCACTCGATATACTTATTTATGTGTGTGTGATGACAAACACAACCAAACTAATACACACACACACACACACACACACACAAATCCTTCAATTTTATGATCAATCAATCAGGTTCCGGAATGCGTATGATATATTTGATAAGGATATCTTTTCGGTCCCCACATAGAAAGAAATCCAGGGATTCTGCTATACAATATAAAAAATTTAATTAAAAAAGAAATAAATTCACTCCATAACAGATTCAACAAATTTAAATTAAATGTTATAGATGTACTGTAAACATAGAAACAATGCGATGAGTAAAGCAATGAAAAAGGTAGACCTTGAAAAAAGAGCAGGGGAAATAACCATCATGTGAGACATGCGTAAAATGAAAGGGATGAGCAAGAGAGAGAGAGAGTGAGAGATTGCAGCTGGGAATGGAAAGGTTTATCTAAATGAAATGGTGGAGCTGGTACCGAGAGATACCGAGGCTGAATCCCTCCCCTCTATGTCTTCTCCTCCTTCCACCTCCCTCCCTGCCTGCGACTCTCACTCTCTCTCTCTCTTTCTCTCTCATCGCATCTCTTTTGACCCAGTAAACTTCATATTGAACCCGAATCGCAGCCTCTGATTCGCTGCATATGTGTGCGTAGGTGTCATGTGACCAATCACACACCCTCTTTTTCGGCCCCGCCTTTCAGACTACAAATGCCGTTTTTTTTCGGTTGGGGGGGGGGGGGGGGGGGGGAGATGAAAGCTCTCTCAGACTTCCCAGTCCGAGTGATGTAAGGACTAGGCCTCTATTTATTCAGCTCGGTATTAATCTTTAACCCCCCCTCCCTCATTCGACCCACTCCCCTCCTCGCCCCCCTGTCTCGCCATTATCATTTAATCCCACCCACACAGTTACGCTTCTTTCGCCATTTTACTCTCGCTTTCCTCCCCTCGCCCCTCTTTATTCCCTTCTCAGACTAAATATATTTTCCTGATTGTACAGTGGGTCTGTCTCTCACGCTCTCTCTCTCTTCTCTTTCTCAGTCATTTTAGCAAAGAGGTTTTGTCGGTTACCAAAGACAACAAAACAGAGATGGAAAGTAAAAAAGCTGCAGATGGGAACGTGTTGTTATGAATGCCTGTGATTCACAGTTTTATGAGTATCTCTCTCCTACCAAATGCCTTAATTGGCATTTGGCAGGAGATTATACTTCTGCCGCAGCTTTGGTTTAAAGTGGCTCGCGGTCTCCCTCTTCTGCCTCCTCTTTCTATCTATTTTGTTGTTCCTCCTTTCCCCTGGAAGGCACACAGTGGACAGAGGGGCTGTCATGGGATTGCTGACTGCCCTCGGACATGTTCATATTGCTTCAATTGTGCTCTTGTACAGTTTGGATCCCTTTGTTTACGTAGTGCTTATTGACGCACGCACACACACATGCACACACTCAAACACAAACGCATACACAGAAACTTACAAACACATGCTAGCACATACACACAAACGCACGCACTCACACACACACAAATACACACACACACACACACACACATAAACAGAAATGCACATGCAAACACTAACACGGAACACACACTCACACGCTAGTTTATACCATTTTGGTATTGCAGAAATGGCAGTATCCATAAATTGAAGTTAAAAATACACAGTACAATATTTCTTGTCCCAAGAAAGCAGAGGAATCAGACCAACAACCATTCTTGTGTTCAGATGACCTGATCTGACTCTTGCACGGCCACCACAAGCTAAACTGCTGTGATTTTGTTTGCTACAAAGACAGTTCACCCCACAATTTCACTCTGTGTGCCTTTCGGTTCTTTCACCAGCCCTGCAGAGAACAAAGATAAGTTGGACTCAATTGAAAATTGTAGAGATTGTGTTTCCACGTTTTATAACTCCAATTAGTACAACCTTAATGCATCCTCCTTTATTCACTTCGGTCTTACCGAGATACTTTCGATACATGGATGCTTTTAGGTTTGATGAAATTCCAGTTTCATGCATTTGCGATTCATTTGAGTGCATTTGTCTCCGCTAAATAAACACACCTCTCGTGGTCCTGTTCTGCAGGGGAAACAGCACCATTGTGACGAACTGCTGGATGGCCCCATGTTGTTCGCAGAGTGAAGCCCAACCCGTCATGGGAAGCAGATCTTTATTTACTGCCTGCTGTCCACTACAGCCTCAGAACAGCCAAACACAAGCTGGGCTCACACGCTGCCATATCGCAGCCAAACCCACTTTCCCCCCCCACCCCCTCACCCCCAAAGCCGTTCACTTCTGTATCACTCCCTCCCTTCTCTCTTTCCTCAATCTCTCTCTATCACCTCCCTCTTTTTCCTTCCCGTTCCTACAAAACCCTCCCCTGTTTTGTTTTTTTTGCGGTTTGCCTGGGTGTATACCTTCTCCGTTCCCGTGGTGTGCTTCCTGCCATTTTCCCATGCTGTCATGGACACAGCTGCTCTGACCTTATGGCACCCCTGGACAGAGGGCTCCTGTCCTGCCTCAACCCAACCCTTCCAGCCTTGACCATACAGCTATAAGCTTCAGCCAATTCGTTCAGCATAAACACTCCAGTGGCTCCGAGGGCAAAAACCACTGCAACAAAATAGGGAGGAAAAAAAATCTTCTCTGTCTATTTTCGTCTCTAATGTCTGTTTTTCCATCCTTTCGTTACCCGTGTGACATCTTTATCTCACTCTGCATCCTTTCCCCTCAGTGCTTCTAGTGTTTTCTCCTCTTGACCCTTGGGTGCCGTCGTCGTACACTTACTTTGAGAAATACTTATTTCTCCTGCAGCGAGTCTCCTCGGAGAGCAGAGCATTAAAATACCTGAATCGCATGGAAAACCCTCGGACCATTAATGCTACTTAATTCGACAGGTTCTAACAACCCGCTGGCTCTCTTTCAAAACGTGATCTTATACAACACACTAATGGCAGTGGCCGTGGGGACGTTTTTTTTATGAGTTTGTTTTGAGTTCAGATGCTATCTGTCTTTATTTTCCTGTACTTTTCAGCAGTTAAACGGCAGGCCAAGGCAACCGATATGAATCTTGTAAATGAGGCTTGCAGCTGCAGCTGCTGACACGACCGGTCAGACGGTTGGAGCAATGCTGCCTTGGAGGCTTTGGAGTGTTTTGGGTTTAAACTGCAAAAAAAAAACTGGCCTCCAACATGATCGTCAAGCAGCATCAGCGCGGAGGCACGGCGCACGAGACGTGACACGTACACAGTAGCATGACGGACTCCTTTGAAAATGAGGGAAAGATTGCGCGCCGCATTACAAATTCAGAACAGGGCTCTGCTCGTTTGCTGTGATGTGTTCGCTCGGCACAGCCCCGTCTTGGCAATTGGGGAAAGGTACAGCTGATTATATTGGAAAAGTCAGTCAGCCAAGACAATTCAAATACCATTAAAACTTTCCCTTTTCCCGTAATGATACTTGTGCCTACTAAAGGGAAAACGGCAGTTTACTGTGCTGCTCTGAAGTAAAAGTGTCTGCTAAACTTCATGTCGGTCGTCCATCACGACAATCCAAAATCGCACAATTTGATTAAAAGTCCATTGTAAAGTATTGTAATGCATAAAACACACATCATAAAACAGTCCCCAAGTAACATGTGCAATGGGAATCCCCCCCCTGTTTTTCCACTCATTTGAACGATGTGATTCCTGAGTGAGGTCACCGGCCCCAACCCACATAGCGTCCACCCCCACGGAAACCCTCTGTGTCCGCAGAGGAGCGGAGAGCAGCTATGTGATCCCCGGCTCTGGGCGATGAAGGATAACATTCATAACACTGGGTGACTGACGTCAGCACCGCTGGCCTCTTCACACGCAGAGCGCAGGGTGTCTCCCGCACAACACGGCTTCTTGTGCCCAAGCCTCAAAAGAGACATCAGTGCATTACTGAAAAGGTCTACGCCAGAGCAGCATATCACCATTGGAGGCCGATTGACTCATGGTAGACTGACGCACAGGGAGAGGAAAGGTCTGTAGGATATGGTTACATGAAGGGTACAATAACCGGACGCTGTAACAGATTATGTGACGATGTAAAGGGGTGACACCACCGTCAGTGAATCCAGGAGAGAGGGCTGCAATGGTTTAGTCACCAAGAAAATAAGGGTAGTTTAAGGTCTGTTACATGAAAAAATAAATGAAAGTAGCAGAATGATTCAGATATAGGAAACAGCAAGAGTAGACAGGCTGACAAAAAGTTGGACTGCGGGCAGAAAGACAGACAGATGATTTGATGGACAGACAGACAGGTAGATAGATGGGCAGCAGCCTGATGGACAGATAGACCAACTCGGTCTCACGAAAATATGTGACACTGTCACGTTATTTTAATCTATTGTCCGTGATCAGGGACACGTATTTTCAAAATTTTTCGTGTCAAAAAGCACAATTTTCAAACTGTCATGGCAACGTCCGCTCGGACACTGGACTTGCGAGGCATCGACGCAGACTTTCATTCACATAGCCAAGAACAAGACAATAGATGGCTAGGTACAATAAACATCAAGACATACCATTCTAAAAAGAACAGATGAAGCAGCTACCCTTGTTTCCTTCGCGGTTTGCCTACAGAGCAGCGCACCTGCATTTAATATATCCGTGAATTGTTACAATTTCTCAGAATCAAAGGCGAAAGTAGAAACGGGTGGCCAAAAGCTGTCGTATTGTTAGTTATCACAGACTATTTTAAGTAGAAACGGGTGGCCAAAAGCTGTCATATTGTTAGTTATCACAGACAATGCCTCGCAAGTCCAGTGTCCGAGCGGACGTTGCCATGACAGTTTAAAAATTGTTCTTTTTGACACGAAAATTTTGAAAATACGTGTCCCTGATCACGAACAATAGATTAAAATAACGTGACAGTGTCACATATTTTCGTGAGACCGGGTTGGATCGACAGACAAAAAAAGACACGTCTATTGTCATTTTTGGCAACTTGTCATTTTGTCGAGTTAAGGTCTGGCAAGTAGCACAGGTCTGCAGTAGCTTTGGAAAAATATCAGAAGAGAACGGGGTCAGTTTTAGTACAGACATATATGTGCACTCTCTTTACACAGCTTATGAATCACAACACATTATGTTGACTAAAAGCTGTGTGATAACTGACTGTGGGCCTTTCAATAGTCCTGGATTTCAAGTAAGACTCATTTTGCACCATGCTGTTAAATATAGTGATCTCTCAGTCTAATATTCTGTGCAATTCTTTGGCCACAGAGGCAGAGCAGTATGCACCATCAACAGTTTGAGAGTTTTTAGAGACATGTTTACCATCATCATTTCGAGCAATTTTGGGACCGAAATTAATCTGACTTGATTCATTTCCACTGATTTCTGCAAGGCTGCAACAAAGAAACGCTTGCTAACTCTCCTTGTGTTCTGGTATCTTGTCCAACATACCAGTGGGGATGCCCTGTTTTTGGGCAACAAAAACTTTCTATTTCCTTCACTCATCAGTTTCTGTGCTTCTGAAGACTATGGGGTTGTAAAATGTTCATTGGCTTACCAGTATAATACAGTACTCAGAACTAGTGACAACACAAAATACTTTAGAGCAACATGTTGAAAGGATTATAGAAGGGATAACCCCGCCAGCACAAGTCTAAACCTTGTTAAAGTTCTTCCATCAATCTATTTCTTCAGTATCCTTAAATGTGACTACATACACAATATGTGGTTCACATGGTCTATGATTAAAGCCTCATCAAAGTCACATAACTGACTCATAAATGAGACTATCAATGCATGGTTCATCTAAATGCTAGATGTCAAATTAAGGCTTCAAAGGCTGAAAAATGTAATGTATTTGGTCAAATACATTGGTGGTCACCTGAGCTATGCTATATCTAGTCTGACATGCAACATTACTGCCACATTGTTTCCTGCAAGGGTTGGCATATCACTGCAACAGCATCAAACTAGCAGAACCTTTACCAAACTGCGTGTTTGACAGAGGATACAAACCAATCAATAGAGAAAAAGACAGACAGTGAGGGAGAGACTGAAATAGAGATAGTGTTAAGCTCCAGCTAATACCACAAACACCAAGGCCATGCCAACTGTATTAATTTCCTATTTTTCCAACGATTAGGATACTACATCTGGTCAACTCATCATACATTTGTGCCTCAAACATCTAAAATGCCACCTGTATCCAAGTGTGCAAACAGTAAAAGGGATCAAATGAAGTATAATGTGGTTTGGAACTCAGAAGTTCAATGTTTTGGGCAACCAGACTGCCTGCTAAGGCCCCTTCAAATAACACAAAGTAAAATAAAACGTCAAAGTAGTTTTGTCAAATTAAATTCAAAATAAAGCTATAACAAGATTCAGCATTCAGCCTCGAGTAGGTGGCTGAATGACTAAACACATTTCGAACTTTCCCAGAACGTTCTCTTCCCATTCTATAACACGTCTAATTACTACAATCAAAGCCATCCATATGACTTCAGTGTGCGGCTGTGGCTGTGTGTGTGTGTGTGAGAGAGAGAGAGTGAGAGAGTGTGAGTGAGAGTGAGGGAGTGTATGTGTGTGTATGGGTGTGTGACTAAGAGTTAGAGAGAGAGGTTGTCTGTGTGTGTGTGTGTGTGTGTGTGTGTGTGTGTGTGTGTGTGTGTGTGTGTGTGTGTGTGTGTGTGTGTGTGTGTGTGTGTGTGTGTGTGTGTGTGTGTGTGTGTGTGTGTGTGTGTGTGTGTGATGTGTGACTGAGTCATAGAGTGTGTGTGTGTTGTGTGTGTGTGTGTGTGCGTGTGTGTGTGTGTGTGTGTGTGTGTGTGTGTGTGTGTGTGTGTGTGTGTGTGTGTGTGTGTGTGTGCATGTGTGACTAAGAGTCATAGAGTGTGTGTGTGTGTGTGTGTGTGGTGTGCGTGTGTGTGTGTGTGTGTGTGTGTGTGTGTGTGTGGGTGTGTGTGTGTGTGTGTGCGCGCGCGTGTGTGTGTGTGTGTGTTGGTTCCAGGGTGGGTAGGTGGAAGCATGCATATCTGTGAACTTGGCAGGCAATTCAGCACTGTAATTATATGGTGACTCTGCAGTCCTCTGAGACCTAACCGTCATACATCACAGCTCAACAATCTAGGAATACATACATAAAACCATGACACACATATGACACTGATATACAACTTAAGGCCTGGCTAATTATTCTACACTCAGCTGTATCCCGTTTTTTTTTGAATTATTATTAACGCAACACATGTCACAAAGCATTTAGGGTTTGTGAAGCTTTCAAAGTCTTTTTTTTCTTATTTGGTTTCTTAACTTGGAGGATTTACTGCTATGTTTACCAGTTTTCTTTATGCGTCTGTGTCCCAAGATACCCCTTAAATAAGTTCTTTGCGGAAATGAACAACAAATGGTATATGTCAGTTTGCTTTTCTGCCAATGCAGCATGCAATTGTTTCTGGGATACTAGTCTTCCAATTTGAAATGTATTTTCTGGTAACGTGGTATATTGCAATCATTCATTTAGAATAATATAAGTTGGAACACAAATTAATCATTTTTATTACGGGTTCAAAACTATTTCCCTTAGATAAATAATTAGGCAGAGGTAGAGGATTAGAAGAAGGATGCTTTCACACCTGAGCTAGGGCCGTCTTAATCAAACCCTGGAGCATTTTGCACGATAGTACAATTTGTTTGTGGTGGTGTGAACACTCTTTCAGTCTCTGGTGTGGGCCAAACAAACAAACTCTCCTCACCTTCAAGTGAACTCTGGTTCAGTTTGATTTAGGTGTAAACGTGAGCCGACCATACTACAGGAACCAAACTTGAAACGTGAACTTTTTAGCTTGCCTAAAATAAGTGCTGGTCAGACGTGGTGCAATCAGGAGGGGAACTTATTAAATATGAAATATGGACTATACAAAGCAATTCATTGTGCCCGCTTCCCGCACAAAACCGCTTGAATTGGACGGAGTCTACCCAAATATCCGTGTGAAATCACCTTTATACTCACTTGGTACAACAGAGGAATTCACAACATTGACCTCTAAGAATCAGTATATCATGGGAAGCAAAACAAAAGAGGTACATATTTTTCCATCTATTTCCTGTGTTTTTACGTTACTGCTAAATGTTCTAAATGCTGTGCTTACCCGGTATTATCAGTTTAGTGTTTTTAATGTATTATCTCAATGTCACAAGTGTGTTAGCTCAATGTCACAATCCCTTTTCTCTTAGTTTCTTTCATCAGGATGCTTCACTCTTTCTTGAAATTACGGTCTTCACATTTCTGATTTAGCTCCCCATTTCTTTCCTTTTTGTTCTTCAAGAAGTGATTAATTGTTCAGTGGCATAGCCTCACAAAAACCCACAAGGGCGCACACACACACGGACGCACGTACGGACACACACACACACACACACACGCACACACACAAGCACAACCCCCCCCCCCCCCACACACACACACACACACACACAGATAGCTGGTTCCACAAACCAAGGAGGTAGTTGCTCCGAGTAAAATAATGAGCTCATCAGTTCAGGCTGGGAGCTGGCAATGCACATAACACACACACACACCACACACACACACGACACCAGACACACGCACGCACACACACACACACACACACACACACACCACACACACACACACACACACACACACACACACACACACACACACACACACACACACACACACACACACACACACACACACACACACACACACACACACACACACACACACACACACACACACACACACAGGTATTCACACACAAATACACACACAGTGAGTTTTGTTCCATCTCCACCACAGTTCCATACAGTCACCGCTGTAATTAATATAACCAAGCTGTGCAGGAGATGCCGCCATATCTCTAGCTGCCGTCATCCAGCCTCACTCTAAATGCAGCTGGGCAGTCTGATTCTTGATTGATCAGGAATCAATCATATGACAACGAGAACAGACATTCACACGGTACATCGCTAACAACTGACGGATGGCTTCGCCATATCTGACAAATTCCTCGCCAATAATGTTCCTGCAAATTAATATAATTAATATAACCAAACTGTGCAGGAGATGCAGCCATAACTCTAGCTGCCGTCATCCAGCCTCACTCTAAATGCAGCTGGGCAGTCTGATTCTTATTAGTGGTTTCTCTTAAAGAGTTATGATCCATTTTAAACAGGGCTTTGTGTGTGTGTGTGTGTGTGTGTGGTGTGTGTGTGTGTGTGTGTGTCTTGTGTGTGTGTGTGTCTTGTGTGTGTCTGTCTGTCTTGTGTGTGTTTGTGTGTGTGTGTGTGTGTGTGTGTGTGTGTGTGTGTGTGTGTGTGTGTGTGTGTGTGTGTGTGTGTGTGTGTGTGTGTGTGTGTGTGTGTGTGTGTGTGTGTGTGTGTGTGTGTGTGTGTGTGCGCGCGTGTGGGTGTTTGTATGTGTGCATGTATGCTTTGCCAGGGTGTTAGCATTTTGCCACTCCTGTGTCCGTACATACAAATGATATGTTTACCCGTGGGTCAACGAAAAAATATGATGGATGAGGGGGCATCATGAAAGAGCGGGGATACAAGGTTGGAAGCAAGGATTTTAAAAGCACTGCTTGAAATAAAAATGAAAAAGTTGTGGAGCCTTGAGCCATACTATTGAACAGCTAGCATAAACCTCTAAGTTGGATTGTGTGAAACTTTTTTCTGTGTTTGCTGACCATAACAATCTCCCATAAAAGAGTAGCCTGACAATGCCAGCTACATTTTGAAATAGTATTCTTCTGGAACATCTGGGTTCATTTCAGAAGTTGCATTATTCAAAATGCCTCTGGACGCAGTTAGAAAGAGCGACAACCAATTAGAGAAACGAAACGTGTGACACAACATTGGCCACCCTCCTCGTTCTTTATTAAATTCCTTAACAGCGCTCCCATAGGGTGCTCCTCTGCTCAGTCATTGTTTTAAACCCGCCCCTTATAAGATAAACGGTTGTGATTGGTCCGGTCGACAGACTCAAATGTTAAAGCAAATATTTATAGAGTTAAAGTACCAAGGCCCAGCAAAGAACACAGTACATGCAGATGATAGCTAAGGGAGGGGCTAAGGTGATTTAAATAATCCCACCAAGCACGGAAGGGGGCCCGCAGTCTTTGGAAGAAGTACCAAATATGGGTCCACCCTTCCTTTGCAAGAAAGGAATAGGGAATAGGAATAGTCCAATAGAACATTTTCAGTTTTTCAGTTGCAGTTTCACCACATTAAATTGAGCAACAGAGGGCAACCAAACAACAAATCTAAACAACCCCTCTGTCTCTGACCCCTCCCGCCTTGCCCCTCTCCCTCTGTTTCTCTGCCATTGATAAGTGTTGCGTTTCACATGCCGGTGATTGACAGTCAAGATGGATTCCCTTAACCAAGCAAGGGAGAAATGCCTTGATTGATCAGGAATCAATCATCTGTCACGAGAACAGACATTCTCACGGCACATCGCTAACAACTGACGGATGGCTTCGCCATATCTGACAAACTCCTCGCCAATAATGTTGCTGCAATCTAAACTACAGCCCCTTCAAATGAGCGGACACAATCTGAAAATAAATTATGCTGTTCTTGAACTTATAGCACGACATCGTAGACCAAAAGTACGTATTGATTTTCTTCCTTAAACTACTTTCCGATCTCCCTGTTTGTGAGCCGTGGGAGAAATTGCCGCGGCCACGGATACTTGCACATAACTCTCACCGAATAACCAATTAGACCCCGGCGAATCAATCTGGGGTGATCACAGCACGCGGTCGTTAGTTACATCTCATAGGTTGTTCACAACAGAGCCTCCTTAACTCTCCAGTCTATTGAATCCTTGGCCCAGGGGTCTCTCAGACACTTGTATCTTCTTGTCTCTTGCTAATCTTTTCCCTTTTTTCTTCCCCCCCCCCCACTCTTGTCCTGTTTCCTCTTTAATCATTCCCTGGCGTAGTCTCTTCCCATTTCCATCTCTTCTCTTCTTCTTTAATGGGGTCGCTTATCAATTCTTGATTTCTTATCTCTTCTCCGGGCAACTTCTTCTTCTGCTCTCTCCCTGTAATGTTCTCTCCCAGCTCCCTACTCGGTTAGCGCCGCTGTTGTCCCTTGCCTCCTATCTCGTGTTTTCCTCTCCTCTTCAGTCCTCTCCTTTTCAACCGCCTCATCTCTCCTTTCCTCTGTTCTCTCTTCCTCTCCTCTCCTCAACTCTGCTCTTCTCTCCATTCTTCTTCTCCCCAGCGCCTCTCCCCTTCATTCCTCTCTTCTCTTCTCCTCCCCTCAACTCTCCTCTCCTCTCCTCCCTTCCCCTCTCATCATCTCTCTTCTCCTCTTATCTCCATATGTCTCTTCCCCATGTCCTCTCCTCTCTTCTCCTCTCT
>OLKM01000293.1:299965-304965 GCA_900291075.1 Melanogrammus aeglefinus | reverse complement strand
TCCCCACTCCCCTCCAATCAGAGCATCGCCAAGATTGTGTGGACCAGCGGACGAGCAGCTCCGGCGGGGGGAACTCGGCGCTAGCCCTGCAGCTAAGCTCCGGGAGTACAATCCCTTTCTCTGGCGTCGAGCTCACCCCGCCCGGAGCTGCCGCCGAGGGGAAGTCGGGAGGAGGAGACACACGGAGTAGAAAGGGATTGTACTCCCCGAGCTGAGCTGCCTGACTGCCGCTGAGCTGCCCCAGCCGGAGCTGCTCGTCCGCCAGAGCTGCTAGTCCGCTGGAGCTGCCACCTAGCTTCGGTGCCAGTTCAGCTCCCGGAGTACACCGCCCGAGCTGCCAGACTGCGGCCGGACGGCTTCGACGGCGGCCGGTAGCTCCGGCGCGGGGAGCTCGGAGGCAGTCCGGTAGCTACTCAGCTCCCGGAGTACAATCCTTTTCTTCTCCATGTCGCTGTTCATGGACTTCAAGGAGTCAATGCCAAAGTTTCTTCCCCCCAATTCTTCTCAACCATGGCCGAGAATATCCCCCACTACGAGTCTTTACTTGTGGAAGTACCAGAGACGTCAGACACGGTCTTTATTATTCATAATATCATCCGAGGCGCACATCGTTTTTGGCCGTGATATTAGATAGATTATATAAATACCCATATATAATATGATTATAATGGTATATTATATAATAAAGATATAGAGCTCCTGGAGTCAGCAAACGGCAACAACCCCTTCTCCGCTCATTGGTCAATGGGCAGCAGCTCATTGGTCAATGGGCAGCAGCTCATTGGTCAATGGGCAGCAGCTCATTGGTCAATGGGCAGCAGCTCATTTGCATTAAAGCTACAGACACCAGAAACAGCGCATTCTGAAGGGACTGAAACAGAGGGGAATAGCGGTAGACAATATTTTTTTTTCCTAAAACCTATTTCCAGCAAACAGCTTCAAAAACATGTTTTTTGGAACTCAAATACTATGTTTACTTGTTGGGAAAACACCATAATATGTCTCCTTTAAGTCACCCAAAGAAGATGCATTACTCCTTGCAAGATCACAGCCCACTCAACACAAGATGGATCTTTGCACCAACGTTGTTATCGTGTACTAAAAGTAGATGATCCAGAGACGAGATTATAAATTATTTATTTGCAGCATTAGTTCGATGTTTGGTCACTTTGAAGCATCAATTAACAAAGTGTCTGATAACCATGGAACTAATGTTCCTTACTCACCATGCACAGTGCAATTTATAGGCCATTGAAATCTGCAATGGGAACCTGTATTGAACATTGATGGTGTAGCCGCATTTCCCTGGGCTCCTTTTCACAACCCTTTTCCCTTACGTCCTTACAATGTCCAATCAAGTTTTGCATTTCTTTTCTTCTCCCTAAGCTCACATAACTTTGTCACTAAACATGAGCGCCTGATGTCGGCAGTCATTAAGAAGAAAAAATAAAAAAAATAAAAATTATACAGTTTTTCACTAAACACTCACAATCTTTCCTTTTTCAAAACTCCCCTTTCCTTCCATGCATACTGATTTAAATTTCAATCCATTTGCGACCGCACGTTCGCTCAGTCGGCAATTTAGGATTCAAGCTGTAACTACCTTATTTGATCCCGTCCTTGTTATGGTAATTTCCCCTCACAATAGTATCAAATCAGTTTGATTTAACTGTGCAAACTCGCTAAGAAATGGGTTGTGTGTTTGCGTGCATATCATTATGTGCTTGTGTGTGTGTGTGTGTGTGTGTGTGTGTGTGTGTGTGTGTGTGTGTGTGTGTGTGTGTGTGTGTGTGTGTGTGTGTGTGTGTGTGTGTGTGTGTGTGTGTGTGTGTGTGTGTGTGTGATGGTTTCATCATGTATGAAGTTATTGGCCTATGTGCAAACTTAGATGTGTATGTGTGTGTGTGGGTGTGTGTGTTGGGGTAGGATTGTAATTGACTTCTGGGTAGGGGTCAATGTGTGGATGCTCATGTGCTTGTTTGTGCATGTGTGTGTTTATGTGTGTGTGTGTGTGTGTGTGTGTGTGTGTGTGTGTGTGTGTGTGTGTGTGTGTGTGTGTGTGTGTGTGTGTGTGTGTGTGTGTGTGTGTGTGTTTGTGTGTGTAGGTGTGTGTGTGTTTGTAGGTGTGTGTGTGTGTGTGTGTGTGTGTGTGTGTGTGTGTGTGTGTGTGTGTGTGTGTGTGTGTGTGTGTGTGTGTGTGTGTGTGTGTGTGTGTGTGCATCTGCTTCTGGCCTGTGCATATGAATGTGATTTTAGGTGCTTGAACACGTGTGTGCGTGTGTGTGTACGTTTGTGCAACTACGAGCATGTGTGTATTTGAATGCCGTGTGTATTTAAATCTGTCTGCGAGTGCATGTATGCATCCGACAGCAGCGGGCTGTCACAGACAGGAGATGTGTTTTTCTGGCTTTCCCAGTCAAAGTCCAAATCTGCATGTGGATGCCATTAGCTTGCCACATCAAGCTGCCTTCCTCCTACTAAACCGAAATGGGCTTCTCAAGAGTGCCATCTTGGAATATGAAATGGAGGTTTCATAAAGTGTTAAAGGACCTCTGAAAAGGTACCATTCCAAGTGATTGAAGCTTTCTTCTATGTATTGTATTGAAAATTCAACTTCATTTTAAAGCATCAGCCTGGGGGAAAAAAACACAAAATCACTTCTTTCACTCTTTACATGACACCACATGGTTCCTCATATACAAAAAAATAGTTTAAATCCACTGTTAGGGATTTGAGATTCTCAGATCACTTAGAGGTTATTCACTGGATCATTTATGTAACTATGTCACACAACAATTATGTGTTCGAACATGGCAAAATAAATCGGTATGAAGCTAAAAATTGCTCAGAACTAGTTTTTCTCTACCAGTTTCCCCATCATGATATTGATTCACCCAGGTGATCCAAGGAAGTACATGATATGAATGTTTCAGATGCAGATCACAGACTAAGACTTAAAAGTTTTCATTCCCAAAATTGTCTCCTCTCTGGGAGTTAATCCAGGAGTTTAAATGTGTGTCACATTCACGCTGCTGGATTCAATTCAACCCATCTCTGGTGTTAGCTCCGCATTAGTTTTGTTTGGATGGATAACAATGATGCCATTCAAACTGAGGTTTGCCGGAATAACCAAAATGAGATGCCATTCAAACTCTATCAAACTTCAAAACTAAAAACCTCACCCTAAAATAACAAAGAGCAATGTTTGTTTAACATGTTGAGAACAGTGAGCAAAGAATCATTTACAAATATAGATTCCAGAAAGTAGTGTTGCACGCGTAGCAGTGAGAAAGAATGAAGGAATGTAAGAATAATAGCCGTTGGAAAGATGGTAGAGAAAAGACAGCTGGTTTGAGTCTATGTGTGTGTCACAGTAAAGATTCATCTGAATTACAAATTTATACACACTGAAACACAAAACACACTCACAAACAAACACACACACACACACACACACACACACACACACACACACACACACACACACACACACACACACACACACACACACACACACACACACACACACACACACACACACACACACACACACACACACACACACACACACACACAACACACACACACACACACACACACACACACACACACACACACACATGCACACACTAATAATCTGTGAGTACCTTTAGGCTGCTAGTTTATCACGACCTTTGAACTTCAAACCCTGCCTTTTCGAGTTGACCCGTGATTTCCGCCCTTTTTGTGTGCTTTTTGTGTGTGTGTGTGTGTGTGTGTGTGTGTGTGTGTGTGTGTGTGTGTGTGTGTGTGTGTGTGTGTGTGTGTGTCTGTGTTTATGTGTGAGAGAGTTTGTCTGTTTGTGTGTGTGTGTGTTTGTGTGTGTGTGTGTGTGTGCGTCTGTGTGTATGTGCCATTTTGTTTTTCCACTGTTAAATTGGAGCTTACTTCTAAGAGAATGAAAGCCAGGGAGAGAGAGGGTTAGCAGGCCAAATAAACATATAGGGATGGCTTCACATATGTGTAGCTGAGGGCCATCGGAAAAGACAGAGAGCAGAATGGCTGGATCTGATTTACGAACCGCCTGCTCCATATTCAACACAAACTTTTTACGTCATCTTTGACTGACATACAGACTCTAAAAAACGACATATTGTTTACTGTTTATCAAACTTGGTGAAAATTGTTAGTATTTTACTTTTCAGCCATTTTATTAGCGTCGGACATAATTTCTTTAATTCTACAACTATTATCGATTACGAGAACAAAACTAGAGGTTGTCTACTTCCGATAGAACTAGTTACTAATGGAACTGGGTTTGAATCAATTTCCTGTCTGCTGACAAGAAACTGTGCGATTTCTAAGAGGCATAAAAAATCAATTTGGCTTTTAAAGGGAAGTAAAAGTATTGACTGATAGAAAATCTAAACAAGCAAGAAGTAAAACCTCACCTGTGAATTAAAATATTGGACTTAAAGGCTGAAGCCTACAGGCACAGTGAGAAAGAGAGAAACATTTCTAGAGAAACTGATTTAGAGAGTGCGAGAGAGAGAGAGAGAGAGAGAGAGAGAGAGAGAGAGAGAGAGAGAGAGAGAGAGAGAGAGAGAGAGAGAGAGAGAGAGAGAGAGAGAGAGAGAGAGAGAGAGAGAGAGAGAGAGAGAGAGAGAGAGAGAGAGAGAGAGAGAGAGAGAGAGAGAGAGCGTGTAAGAAAAGTGGCTTGTTAATCCCTTAATCCTTAAAAAAAACTTAAAAAAAGAAGAAAAAGTATATGATTCAACCGCGGCCAAATTCTTTTAACAAGCTATCAGTCTAGTTAAGCATACATCACCACATTTATCGCCCAACATCGATTGCTGCTTAAACGCCAATCATCCGTTCTCTGTCTCTCTTCCGCTTTGTTCTCATTTCCTGTGCACGTCTCTCTACTATCTCAGCAATACACTTTTGTCTTCATCCATCTCTCTCTCTGCGTCTCTCGTCTACTCTCTCTGTCTCTCTTCTCTCTCTTCTCGTCTCTCTCT
>OLKM01000293.1:294839-299940 GCA_900291075.1 Melanogrammus aeglefinus | reverse complement strand
GAGAGACGACGAGAGAGACGAAGGACGCAGAGAGAGGGAGAGAGAGGAGAGACAGAGAGAGCGTGATAAGAAAAGAAGTGGTGCTTTGTTAATCGCCTTAATCCTTAAAAAAAAACTTAAAAAGAAGAGAAAAAGTATATGATTCAACCGCGGCCAAATTCTTTTAACAAGCTATCAGTCTAGTTAAGCATACATCACCACATTTATCCCAACATCGATTGCTTTAACCCAATCTCTCTCTGTCTCTCTTTCGCTTGTTCTCATTTCCTTTGTCACTCTCTCTCTATCTCAGCAATACACTTTGTCTATCCATCTCTCTCTCTCTCTCTCTCTCTCTCTCTCTCTCTCTCTCTCTCTCTCTCTCTCTCTCTCTCTCTCTCTCTCTCTCTCTCTCTCTCTCTCTCTCTCTCTCTCTCTCTCTCTCTCTCTCTCTCCCTGTCTCTCTCTCTCGTTGCGAATCAATTTGGGGCTGCCTCCCAGGCATCTCTCTCTTTGATAGTCTTCCCACCGCAGTCCTGTGTGTGTGTGTGTGTGTGTGTGTGTGTGTGTGTGTGTGTGTGTGTGTGTGTGTGTGTGTGTGTGTGTGTGATGGGGTGTGTGGTGTATGTGTGTGTGTATGTATGTGTGTGTGTGAGCAAGATACCAAACAGAGGAACCCAGCCAGGCTGTACAAAAAAAAGTTTTAGTTCAAAACTCAATCCAACAGGATTGAAATCGTCCCATATCGACACAGGCGCATGCACACACACACACAGACACACATAAACACACACACACGCACACACACATACATACAAACACACACACACACACACATACATACACACACACACGCACACACACACACACACACATACATACAAACACACACACACACATATACACACACACAAACATACATGCACAGGCACAGCCTCACATACATTCACACACACACATTCACACACACACACACACACACACACACACACACACACACACACACACACACACACACACACACACACACACACACACACACACACACACACACACATACACTAGACACACACACACTGTACATACAAACACACACACACAACACACACATACATACATACACACACACACACACAAAAATACATGCACAGGCACAGCCTCACAAACACTCACACACACTCATTCATAGACACACACACACAAACACACATGCACCCCAGCTACAGGCAGAAACGTACATGTTCGATTCTACATGGACGCTTAGTATCATAGAGGGAGATGGAGTCCTTTTGAAGAACACCTAAAGGCAGTGTCCTTCAAAGGGTTGGATTCAAGTGTTTACAGACAAAGGAGAGAGGCTACACTTTGCATAGACACCAGCGATGGTTGCGTTTCCACCAAATTCCCATACACACACACACTCACTGACATCAACAAACACCAACACACTCACAGGCAAGCATTTGCATGCCTATACACACGCACACAAACACACACAAACACACCCACACACTGTACAGGAACATCTGTGGAAATGGGTAAAAAAAGTCAATAAAGTAAATTTGTTCTGAATTTTCACAAAAAATCTGTAACAAAAGTATCCTAACTTATTAGGTTATATATTCAAGAACGAACGCTCCTTGGCCTATTTGAATTGACCAAGCAAAGATTCCCACATACATGAGAGACAGCGATATGGCAAGAGCATATGTACAGTTCTGTCAATGTATTTCTTTAATGAATGTTATTTCTGCCTTTCTGTCAGCGTTGCATCACACAGCCTTACTTGCACTGTAATCTCTAATGATTTCTAATTCATCAGAAACATCCTCCAAGACATATCCCACACGTTCTCCGTTTGATGTTCCTTCACAGCCCCAGTCCTGAACCACAGCCATGTCCCAGTAGCCGCTTGCCCAGGTTGACAGTTCTAGAAAACCGCCGGCAAAATGTGCCCAGTGTGCAACTTCAAAAGTCTTCTGGGCTTCCCACTGAACTATCAGCGCACCGTGAGACCAGAACATACGTCATCATTTCGGGTCAAGATGAATGGAGTCTATTTTCGGAATAGTCTCACAGATGTAACTTGAGATGAATATCTTAAGTGTGAGGCGAGCTCAAATCTGGGTGAAGGCGACGTTTCATGCCGTCTTCCCTCTTAAGTTCGGCGGAAACACGATTTGGCCGGATGAAGAATCCAAGTTTTTTTATTTTTTTTTATAAACGTGCATTTCAACAAAGTACAAGATCATTAATTTAAGAACGGTAGATGATGTGCATACCAAAAAGGGTCAACGCCAAAGGGAGTAAGATAATCCACTATAAAACTGACCGCTTTCAGTGCTGACTCTCTATCCCTGATCCCAAATTCCCAGGTGCAGCAACCCCCAATATAACCTTTTAAGTCTGGCCACTCTAGGGGGGGGGGGGGGGGGGGTAGCTGGTCTGGGAGTCATTTAAAATCTTAAATCCGAGACACAAGCCGGGTCAGAGAGGAGGTGGAAGCAGCAGCTGTGGTCTACATCTAGCTCCAGTGCCGCAGTGTTGTATTTTAGGGGGGAAGGCAGGGCAAAAGTGAGAGGGGGCCGAGGGACGGGATCACCTCCGGTTAGGTAGAACCACAGAGGATGAAGCGCCTGGCCTCGGCAGCGTAGAACGTCCCTCACAGCCCATCGGCGCCGAACTCCAGGCAGAGAGAGAGGGGTCCCCACCCAGCATGCATGTTAACTCTACTGGGGGGTCGGGTTTACCTGGCCTTGAGATAAAGTGGAGGTTCCACTCAGAAGCTGAGTGTGTCTGCTTCAACGCGACTCCTTGGACACTTGAAATGAACAGGTTTGTTCTCACTATGAACTATTTGTTAAACTCGCATTGGATAGGACTAGTTCTCTTTTTTTTTTATGTCTATCAGTTGGTTTTAACTTGGATAGAGTCACGTCTTTACTTAACAGCCCATAATACTGACAATAAACTGCCGCACAGCAGGGAGCTCTTCCTTTTGCTTCGATAATTATAATTAAAGTTGCCAGCCTGATTGGGGGGATGGCAGGGTGAGGCTCAGCCTGTTGAAGCTGCCTCAGGTAAGACACAAGTGTTGCAAAGAGAGCTGAGGAGAGTGAAAGAGAGCCTGGTTTCTAAAATAATCAACCCAAAGAGACGGCCCCGCCAACACTTCTCCGCCATTGAGAAGAGTTGCATTCACCTCCTTGTGCTGGAGCTGTTATACCGCGGCATGGATGCGTGTGCTTGACTGTCAAGATGGATTCCCCAAACCAATTAGGGAAGAGATTGATCAGAAGCCATCGCAAATCAAAATTGTCACAAACCAGTCCACCAAAAAAGATATTCAGGGAGCATTTCACCCACCAGTAGTTCACCAATGGCTGCCTGAATTACAAAGTAAATGGCACATTGGATTTGAGTGGTCCTTGTTCAGAGACCTTGCAGGTTTGGTACTATTACAAGTTGTGAACTCTAATGGTAGTCAATTATTTTTTTTCGTACTGAAATAAGGCTACTTGGTTACATGAACATATTAAGAACCAAATACATGCTCCCCTTCAGAAGATCTGTACCAAATGTGGAGAGGATGGTTGTGAGGGCATGGGGTTGCGAGCTCAATGAGTTTCTACAGCAGGTTACACTTTCCAACTCAAACTCCTTGTGTATTTCATTTCTGAGTGGTTACCAACTTCTATATGCCTGCCAAGATTCCCATCTAAACTAGCCCAAGGGAAATTGACCAAAGGCAGGAAACTAAGAATAAAACATGATACACACTACAAACAATACAGGGTTATCTGGCCCTTTAGTCTTGGTCCCCCCTATAACAATAATCCGGTAATGATATTAACAGGCATAATATACAAAAATATGTTTGTGGATTTTGTCTGAAGATCAAATAATCCATAAGAGAGCTATGACCATTTGGTTTCTTTGGATGAATAGATTATGTTGCTTACATTTCTTTATGTAATGAATAAATACAAAACCTGGATTAAATCTACAAATGTTTAAAAAAATATGTGGAGGGAGGCAGGCAGACAGAGAGGCAGACAGGCAAACAGGCAGACAGACAGACAGACAAAAGATAGGCAGGAAGACAGACAGACAGACAGACAGACAGACAGACAGACAGACAGACAGACAGACAGACAGACAGACAGGCAGGCACACAGGCAGAAAGGCAGGCAGGCAGACAGACAGACAGACAAGCAGGCAAACAAGGCTGACAACACAGTGCCAGCAGTGATTTTATCCAATCCTTGTCGTGATCCACCGCTGGCTGGCTCCTCTGCTCTGAGGTGTTTGGAGTCGACAGGCCACCTGACGTCCTCCCTAACCATGTGTGTAAGGAGGATCTACAATCACACATTCTCCAATGCAAGGAGGCAAAAAAAGGATTTTCTCCAGAAAGTGGAGGGAATACATCCATGTTCCAGTCATTTCCTGTTCCCCCCCCCCCCCCCCCCCCTCGAGGGTTCAGTCGTTAGCCCCCCGTCGTGTTAAATACTCCCAACCGAGCAGAAGGAGAGCGAGTTTTAAACTAAACCACAAGCCTTCCGAAACAACGCGAGTTGTTCCGGGTGGGTCGTCTGGCTGCCGCACCATGAAGAGCCAGTGATCCTTCTGATGCTTGCATGATTGGGGGACGTGATAGTGCGTTATGAGGAAGTGAGAGATAGAGGCCATGGGCTCTACAGGAAGACCACTAGACGCCAATCGACAGAGACCTTTTGGGGTCGAGGCGTATTGTGACAGTTGGGGGTCAGAATCAGAGGTATTTCTGACATAGTATGGTGTGCTAGGTCCTGATCTCGTACATACACACAAGCATGCAAATCCACTCACACACACAAACTGCACAGCAGACTACGTCAACACCCTGCGCATTGACAAACCCACCCTTCTTTGGCTTTTTATGGTTCTATTGTGTTGCTTTCAACAAGGTTATCCAGGAACGTATCGAAGACGTATGCAAGCAGGATGAAGAGACTCCTCAGAGAGTTAAAACGGTTTGGAAAGAGAGAAAGAAAAGACAAATCGGTTTAAACTCAGTTCTGTTTAAACTGCTGGATCCGATTCTTACTTTTTTTAATTAGCATACATTTCAACAAAGTAC
>OLKM01000293.1:272339-292339 GCA_900291075.1 Melanogrammus aeglefinus | reverse complement strand
CATGTGCCGGTTTGTGCATTTACAGGTGTATGTGTGTGTGTGTGTTTGTGCGTGTGGGCAATGGGCATGTCCATGTGTGTGTGAGTGTATGTTTGTGTGTATCTGTGTGTCTGTGTGTGTTTGAATATGTGGTCATGTCCATGTGTGTGTGAGAGTGCGTTTGTGTATGCATTTGTGTTTCCATGTGTGTGTGTGTTTGAGTGTGCGTGTGTCCGTTTTTTTGTGGGCACGTCCACATGTGTGTGGGCATGTCCATGTGTGTATGACTGTGTGTTTGTGTGTGCATCTGTGTGTCCATGTGTGTGTGTGTGCCTTTGTTTGGGCATGTACACAGGTGTGTCTTTGCGTTTATGTTTTCATCTGTGTGTTTGTGTGTGTGTGTGTGTGTGTGTCCATTTGTGTGTGCATGTCCACATGTGTGTGAGTGTGTGTGTATGTGTGTGTGGGGGGGTAGGGGGGGGGGGGGTTCATGCATCTCCTGGGGTAGGGAACCTGCTGTATATCTCTCTCCTTCCCCTCCATGAGGGGCTTCAAAGCCCCGCTTTGCTCAGCCTCGGCTATTTATGACACTGTCACAGGATGGACACGTGTGACAACGCTGGGACTTCCACCAGGAACCTTGGGCACATAAAAATAAATACATCTCTCTTCTCTCTCACCACACTACTCTGGGGGCATTCAGAGAGAGAGAGAGAGAGAGAGAGAGAGAGAGAGAGAGAGAGAGAGAGAGAGAGAGAGAGAGAGAGAGAGAGAGAGAGAGAGAGAGAGAGAGAGAGAGAGAGAGAGAGAGAGAGAGAGAGAGAGAGAGAGAGAGAGAGAGAGAGAGAGAGAGAGAGAGAGAGAGAGAGAGAGAGAAAAAGAAAGTGGATTCGCACATGTATGTATCTATGTATATGTAGGTATGTGTGTGTTTGTATGTATGTATGTATGTATGTATGTATGTATGTATGTATGTATGTATGTATGTATGTATGTATGTATGTATGTATGTATGTATGTATGTATGTATGTATGTATGTATGTATGTATGTATGTATGTATGTATGTATGTATGTATGTATGTATGTATGTATGTATGTCCTCTCTGTCTTCCTTCACTCCCCCTGCCTCCCCTCTCTCTCTCTCTGAGTCGGCTCACTGCAGTGTGACAGAGTCAGTAACACGCGACAGGAGGTGAGAGAGAGGGGGAGGGGGGGAGAGAGGGGGGAGAAGGGGAGTGGGAAATAGTGCAGTGCAGATTATTACAGTTACTACAGATAAGATCAAAATATTGATTACGATACAATAAAGCATAAGCGTCTTTTAGAATATATCTTATATACTGTGTGTTTCATAAACTCCAACATCAATGGACATTTTAATACGATACGAATACAAAGTAAAGTTCAATAAAGTAAAGTGCATAATGGACGATGACAGTATTGAACCAAAGCCCTTATATGGAAAGTAATAGCGAAACACAAAAGTATATCTATGTTACCAATCTAACGTCCCGTATGTGCACGGTGTCTCCGAGAGTGTGGCCAAGTGTGTGCGTGTTTACTTGTGCACACGCACGTGCATGAGCCCAGTGCCAGCCAGCGGCAGCTGGGACGGCCTTCCTCTGTTCCACTGTCATCAATAAATGATCAGAGAGGGCCATCTGGAGAGAGAGGCACCACCAAGCACTAGGCCCTGGCACTGGGAGAGAGACAGACTCCCAAAAGAGAGAGAGAGATGGAAATAGAGCGAGCCTCCCGAAGAGAGAGAGAGACACACACACACACACACACACACACACACACACACACACACACACAGACAGACAGACAGACAGACAGACAGACAGACAGACAGACAGACAGACAGACAGACAGACAGACAGACAGACAGACAGACAGACAGACAGACAGACAGACAGACAGACAGACAGACAGACAGACAGACAGACAGACAGACAGACAGACAGACAGACAGACAGAGATATAGCAAGATAGACTTCCAGAGAGGGAGGGACACCCAGAAAGAGAGAGACTCAGAGAGAGAGAGAGAGAGAGAGAGAGAGAGAGAGAGAGAGAGAGAGAGAGAGAGAGAGAGAGAGAGAGAGTCAGAGAGAGAGAGAGAGAGAGAGAGAGAGAGAGAGAGAGAGAGAGAGAGAGAGAGAGAGAGAGAGAGAGAGAGAGAGAGAGAGAGAGAGAGAGAGTGATAGAGAGATAGAAAGAGGGACAGCATAGCTCTGCTACATTCAGATTGAAAAGGAAATGACTTAATCTGAGAAAGAAACTGTGTGAATTTGCAACAGTCACATTTAAGGACACACATGCAATACACGTTTTAATACGAAAACTGGAGAATGATGTGCTAACATTGCTTTTTCTTAAACAAATAAATGCAGCCGCTCCAAATGTGTTTGATGATACTCGCTGGTGCCTGTATTTGCACAGTAAGACTGAATCTTGGAACATACCCAACTCAGTATGTCTCAAAACGGGAGATGTGTTCCCCTCTTCTCCTTAGCAACACCTCAGATCAAACCGTTCAAACCCGGCACCAGAGGAGTTCATTTCTATAAAGACAAGTAACAGAAAAAGAGAGGCTCTTTGAGATGCTTGATTTAAATACAGCGGAAGAGTGATGAACATAAAGCTTTTTTTCAAACTAGCATTCGGGCGATCTTAGAACACCTTATAGCATGTATTTCGTTACTTTATAATAAAGAAAATATTTATATTATATGTGTTAAAATGTGTAAAATATTTGAAGCTAGCTTCATTGTCAGCCATTACAAATTCCCTTCACCAGCTCCACCTCTACATATTTTATTTTGAGATGGATGGAGTTTGGATGGACCAATCACAGTCCAATATGCAAATGCATGCAGATTATTTGGCTGTTTTACCTCATGAGGGACAGGATGTGGTGGTTGTGACAAATATGTTTCAAGGCTGAATATTGATTGGTTTTATTTTCAACTTAAAGCAATGAAATAACAGCTTGAACCCTGAACAGTTCGACGTTTCTTTCCTATGCTATATTACGTAATATATTGATGGAAATAAATAATAATAATGAACATTGTTAGGAAGACAGCGTACAATGGAGACTAATTTTGTCCTCAATCATATTATCATTCTTCTCACTCTATAATCGGAGTTAGTGTCGGGGAGGTATCACCTTTACCAAGTTAGTGTTATAAACAATTCCACGGTGAGATATGCTGTGGGACTGGGACAGGAGGTGAGAGAGAGAGAGAGAGAGAGAGAGAGAGAGAGAGAGAGAGAGAGAGAGAGAGAGAGAGAGAGAGAGAGAGAGAGAGAGAGAGAGAGAGAGAGAGAGAGAGAGAGAGAGAGAGAGAGAGAGAGAGAGAGAGAGAGAGAGAGAGAGAGAGAGAGAGAGAGAGAGAGAGAAAAGGGGGGGCACAGTAAATAACAAGTTCCTAGAAAAGAGGATACAAAAACATGGGAACATAACAAAAAGCAATAAAAGGAAAGAATGGCATTGGATGAGTCTCAATAGTGAGAGAGGATTGATGAGAGAGGATAATGAGTAATATAAATAAAACGACATGGAGAGACCAAGTGAGGGACTGAGAGAGGGAAAGGGAGAGGGAGTGGGCAAAGAAAGGGGGAGACAAAGAGAGAAAGAGAGAAAGAACGAGAGGGAGAGATAGAGAACAAGAGAGTGAAAGAGAAAGAGATGGAGAACAAGTGAGAAAGAGAGAGAAATGGAGAGAACAAGAGAGTGAAAGAGAGAGAGGTAACAAGAAACAGAAAGTGAGACATAGCATGATAGAGGGAGAACGAGTAAGAGAGAGAAAGGGAGGGAGAACGAGAGAGAGACAGTGTACAAGAGCGAGAAAGAACGAGATCAAAAGGAAACAATTAACAGGCCTGAACGGCTAGCAGGTGGTGGAAGGAGAGGCGGGAACGAGACAGAGACAAAGAAGAGGAGGAAGAGGAGGAGTGACAGGTGGGACCGCGTGTGGTTATGGGAGGAACTTCCTGACGTTCCTCCCGGCACGTTGGAGAAAAACAAACTGGAGAAAATAACACATGCAGGCAGCGCATCAATGGATACACACACACACATTAACACCTGCACACAAACAAATCGTTATGTTAAGCACAAAAACTATTTGCTCTGATAAGTTTGTTTTCCTTTTTTATATCAGGATAACTGCTTCCAAACCCCATTAGGAGACCACTTATGAGTCATTGTTATTCACATTCATTCATGTTATTTTATGAACATGTTTATAGGGTTTCCTTCTGTTTTAATATTGTGCATCTGTTTGTGTGTTTTTCTGCGCATGTTAATTGCATTTAATTGTAATATTTTCTTACATAAAAAAGAGAAAGCTAGTCTTGTTGGTCATTTATCAGGCTGATAAGCAACAATATACAGGCAAGGAAGCCACAGTTGCTTTAATTCCCAATGATTAGCGAATATTGGCTTTGTGGAGTTTCTCCTAGGGCAAGATGGTACACATGTAAGGTGGTTAAACAACTCTGCACGGCAGTTTTAGCTCCATTAAGTCCCGGGACTAAAAAGCAAGGGAAAGAAAGAAATCTGACATCTAAAATTTTATCATAAAATGTAATTTTATATCAAAGTTTTTTTCTTCATTCCAATACGATCTACTAGCCTCGAAAGGATCAGTGTTGAAATGTTATACAGAATAGTTCAAGAATGAATACATTAGAATAGCATACATAATTATATTTCGAATGCAAACAGCCCCAGCTAAGACTGAAAGGGTCTAGTCATCACGCAACAAATTTGTGAAATTGTTCAGTGATTTTGATTTAGATTAATTAGGGCAATCTCAAATTGTGTTCTCATTGTGGGTTCAACAACAATTTAAATAAATTCGACCTACATTTGTTCAGGGTTACCAATAATGGTTGGGTTCGTGAGAGACAAGGGTTTTAAGTCAATTTAAGTGACTGCATTTTCATCTTCTATCAATGACCCTCCTGCAAGCAAGATAGATATTCAGACACTGAAATAAGACCAGATTGCACATTTCTTGATACAGACAAAATGTAGAAATTGGACTGGCTTTGGTGGACTAGCTTTGGTTTTCCTTGAATGACACAAATATTAACACTGTACCTTGACTTCAATAAAAACATCATCCAAACTGTAATTGTTTGGAGTAATTCAACCACTTTGTGTTCAAAAGTGTGGTCCGTCACCACATCCCATAATTTTTAAGTTTCAAAGCATTGGTATAAATAGGAAGTTTTAATTGTGGTGTGTCATTGTCATACAGTCAGGACAGACTCTAGCTCTATATAATCTCCCAGGTCCCCAATACGTCAGCCCTGGCGGAGTTGAGAAGTACACACTGTCAAGAACTGTTCTGTTAAGGGCACATAGTCAAACACGGTGCATGTATGATCCTCCGATAGGCAGCGGCATTAGTCTACGCGTGCGGTGACAGCCAGTGTAGTTCAAAGTAAAATGAGCTGAATTGAATGAGGTGGCTTGGGATGCAATTTGCTCCTAATTTGAGATGTTCCTTTATAATCAAATATGTAGGAGATTGAATTAATCCACATTGCCCATTTAAAGTCGTCTGCTCTAGCGTCTGTACATAGACTGATGCATATTTTGGGTTTTGTTGAGAAAATGCATCCACTTCCATTAGTTAAATCATGGGTGAATCCAAAGCAAGTATTCCCGCTCTCATCCCCTCCTCTGGGACGCCCTGTACTCTTTATATTTATTTGTATAAAGTTTATTTCAATCCATGCATGTACGCCTGGGTAAATGGTCAAAATGCAATCATGACGCGTTCTCTACTACTGTTATTTTAGTATAACGATTTAACAGTGTACTGCGTTCGATCCCCTCAAGTAACAATGTAATTAAGAAGTCCCTTTTAAACATCCGCAAGCTATACATAACCATACACTCTGCCACTGTGTGCGTGCATGGATGTGTGTGTGTCTACGTAGTGTGTTTGTGTGTTTGTGCGCATGTATGTCTGAGCGTAACACTAATTTGAATATGCATGGGCATTTCAGATTTAATTTGGCTCAGTCCGCGGCTAATTGGGGCTCCAATAAGTTGCGTGGGCCTCGGGCCATGTAACCTTTTCACCCTGGGGTTATAATACGCGGGCCCTAGGATTCATGGATGCCAGCAATTTGATGACTGCATTAATTAGCGATTTTAATTCAATTAACCTATTAACGTTCAAGTGCATCACAATTACATCAATGGGCTAATTGACGTGCATTCCGCCTCTGCCGTGTATGCTGGGCATGCCTCTGTGAGTGTACACAAAGTGCAGTCCGTCGAAGTTGGCTTCTTCATGTTTGTTCCTTTAGTATTCATATGTGTGGGGATAACGTGTGTGTGTGTGTGTGTGTGTGTGTGTGTGTGTGTGTGTGTGTGTGTGTGTGTGTGTGTGTGTGTGTGTGTGTGTGTGTGTGTGTGTGTGTGTGTGTGTGTGTGTGTGTGTGTGTGTGTGTGTGTCTCTGTTGATGTATGTCTGTATGTCTGTCAGTCTGTATCATTCTGTCTGTTGGTCACAATGGGTTCACATTGGGGTCAAACAAATGTTACATATTTTTGCGGCTTAAGTAGCCATGAGTCATATGAATCAACTGTCCCATTCAAATCGCTGTGTCTGAGTATCTCTCCATCGCCACGAATATAAAATGAAGACAATTCCTCATGTCATATTGCCAGTGTCAATGACTCACAAGAGTTGTGTGAGTGTGTATGAATGGCATGTAATCGAGTGGATTCGAAGTGGTTGTTTCCCACTATACCGTTATAGTGCTGATACACATTCACCACACATACACATACATACAGACGCCTACATTATTTCCTTTTTCTCCAAAGGACAAGGTCAAAATCATATATATTGTGGAGTTTTATTTCAATAACCTCTGACTCTGAATGAATATTTGTGTCGGTTTTCAGCAAATTAATGCCATGCAATTCCATCGCAGCAGGGTAAATATCAGAGAGTATAAAATACAGCTCCACTGTTGCCAGTCAGCTAGTGTTTGCTTCTAAGAACCAGTTATTTACAAGTCTGGTCTTTCCATCCAACTATCACAAACAGGTATAATCCCAGACGAGCAGACATGGCCGCCCAAAACACCTTTGTCGAAGTACCACATTGGAAGCACACTGAAATGTGTATATTGTGCAAAAAACGTACAGGGGTTGACCGCAAAAACAATTGACAGGCCTCAGCTTTCACCAGCACGCTCGTAGGGCGGGAACACCGCTTGAAAATAAAGGAGGTGTGACGTGTGGAATATTTACGGCGGGGCCAATATCATTTCACATGCCATTATACATCACATGCAGCGTTTGAGTGCCTGGGTGTACTGACAGAGCTGCCCCTTGGTCATCCCCTATATATTATTACCCATGCGTGTCAGCCACCACCCATCCCCTTCAAGTGAACCCTCAACACTTGACAAGGTGTCACTGTCACCCACACAACACAACCCTCCCCCCCCCCGCACCCCCCTAACCCCAGCCCCTAACCCCACCCCCCCCCCCCCCCCGCCCCGCCTTGTCCTTTTCTATATGGTGCTAATGCAATTTATGTTCACACAGCATCCTCAATCCCTTTCTTTCGTTTTTATCCGAAGGGGGAAGAGCTCGGTCATTGAGCCCTGGTGAAACTCTAGCCCCGCCCACACTTTTATCGCCATGGCCGCTGTCCTCATCACAGGTTTCCCTGTGTGTAGTAGTAGGCAGCATTGCCTATTATTTATGATAAAGGGGGCATTGCGCTGCAGCAATGGGCCCCAGTATCGTTGCATGTATTTTAGAGGGAGTGTGTTTGTCCGAGCACAATGCCATCACCTCAAGTGCTGTAGGCCCATAAATGTCTAAATTGGTTTCTTCCGCCACGCTGTGGGTATAGTGAGAGTTTGCTGAATAACATTTCTCATAGCGTGATGGTGTTTTTGCCCGTCTTGGCGGACAGGGATTCACAGAAACGTCTCGTCGAAGCAGAAGTAGGCGTGGTTCGTCTTCTGTGATGAATGAGTGGTACGTATCTCTGCCACGCTTTTATCGTGGCAATTTCGTTTGATTGTACCTAGAAGTGTATGAATTTAAATGTGACGCTCGTTTCCGGTGCCGGTCTCCTGCACGTTTGACCGCAAGCCGAAAGATAGCAATCTGATGTCATTTCATTCACAAAATGTCCTTAAATCGTTTTTTAACTAAATCCTTTTTTTTTGCCCTGTCTGCCCTGCAAACAACATTAATGTTGTTTTTTTCCCCCAAAGCTGCTTGTTTACAAGATTGCCTAGGTGTGTACTTTCCAGCGGTCAGACAATGATCAATATTGGTTTAACAAAACACCTCTGCCACTGCGCTACATTATGGGTCTACTTCGTACTTAAATGGTTGTTGTTTTTACCAACACAAACAGAATAAAAATATGGTTCTAAAAAAAAGTGTTTCCAAACAAAAGCTTATGAACAGGCCCAGAAAATAGAAAACGCAAGAAAAATATGAAAAATAAAATACACATGAGAGAGATGAATCTAGCAAAATGTTGCGTACCGCAGCAAAGATTCCAAAGATCTCAACGCGGTTAATAGCGCTATGTAAAAGACTAGACGGAGATCAGAACGGATTTGCAGAGTCTGGGAGTTTGTACACAAATCGTCGCCTATTGATTTTTTTATATCAATAGTGAACCCTTTGTGTTTGTGGGTCTGTGCATGTGCATAATCTTTGCTTGTTTGTGTGGTAAATTAGCTGGTTTGTGTGTGAGTCTGTCTGTACGTGTGCTTATGTGTGTGCATATTTAAGTGCAACAGTGATATTTCATGGAGTCAAAAATCCACCAGCTTCTGCACACTAGCTGTATTTGTTTATTTGTGTGTGTGTACTCGTGCATGTTTTGGATCGATGTTCATCAAAACCCACAATTTACAAGAAAAGGTTTATGGGTATGGAAAATGTCATTATGTCTTCTTCTGTTTCCCTTCCCCTTGTGCCTATATTAGAGGTGTAATACTGCAATGTTTGACTGAACATTTGATTCATCCCCCTCTTTACACCTCATTCCTTCTATGAGAAAGGTGCAAGGGCAAATGGCACATTTTCCGCATGAGTCCAGTCTCTGTTTAAAGTGCTAGACCAATCAAATGAACCCAAATTCAGTCAACTCTGAAAAACACTCTCTCTCACACACATATGCACACAAAATCGTCCACTCTTAACAATGACGTCTTTCTTTTAAAGACAAAAAAACATGCTTGACGGCAAACACACACACAAACACACAAAAACACCTGCACACGCACACACAAACAAAAATATACACACACACATATACACACACACATGGCAAAACACACATGGACACACATTGTTTCACACACACGGGCAATGTCACATGATGAATAGTCTTCCTGCTTTAGTCTCCAGTATGGGGAATAGAAACGCAGACAACTATCCATCGGGGACGTGCTCCGTTTAACATAATCCTCCATGGCTACTTAACCTGTCACCGTTGCTATGTACTGTGTGGGCGGAACGCAGTGACACGTCCATGGTACTCACCCATGAGCACCCATCACAGAAAGCCATTCGACAAGGCCCTGTCCTCGGTAAAAGGGAAGAAACCCGAGGAAAAGCTGTACTTCTCCCCCACCTCCCAACTCCAAGATGACAGCAAACTCCAACATGACCCGTCTAGTATGAAATGGAGACCCCCCCCCCCCCCTACCCCGGCACGGCTAGGGGATTAAAAAGACGAAATAGTACAGGAGAAATATTTGGTGTTATTGCTTTCTTCAGCTGGAACCATGTCAAGTATTTATATGTTTTGTCAACACCTCGCTCGGCTACCGAACCCCTAATTGTGTTTCGTGGTCAAAAGCCAACCCTGAAACTACAACCGCCATTGTGGGATTTGAATGTTTGGACTTTATGTTCTTTATTTGATCCGGGGTTGACTTTGAGTTTTGTCTTTAATAGGGCAGCAGCAGCAGCAGCAGCAGTAGCGGCAGCAGCAGCAGCAGCAGTAGCGGCAGCGGTTCTGTGTCATTGTACAACACAGCTGCGGATTGCTTAAGACACGCTGAGAAGGAAAACAGAGTAGAGATGCCAACCTGAACCTCAAGCACACTTCATAACCCCGTCGCGCTGTGACGCCAGCCTGAACCGTAAAGTCCCCAGTAAAATACTCATGTTTACGCCTTTACGTTATCAACCTTTATGAGGGACGACAAAGCCTTGCCTTTTCTTTGCTTGAATGACAAATGCAATAACAACACTTGCATCTCAGGGCTAAGAAAAGCTGTCATTTTTGGACCAACTTGCCAGGTAAACTGCTGCGTGTATCGTATTAAATTGTATTAAAATGCAGTAGATGACCCACAATCACAATAGTAAACATTTATCCATTTTGCCGATTCAGTCAACGGTGCTTCTTCTGACCAACACACATGTACACACACATTCACATCCATGCACACACAGATGTTAAAATACACACACAACTATGTGAACCCATACACACCCGCAAACACATAATATGTACACATCAATACATACACATGTATACACACTCATTCTATATAAGCACATACACACACACACAAACACATCGATACATTTATACACACACAGTACACACACACACACACGCACACGCACGCACACATACACACACACACACACACACACACACACACACACACACACACACACACACACACACACACACACACACACACACACACACACACACACACACACACACACACACACACACACACACACACACACACACACACACACACATTTATATACAAATCCAAATACACCACTCTATACACATCTATACGCACACTTTCATGCATACAAATGTATACATTCACATCCATTCTCGCACATACATTCCTATAAACATCAATACATACACACTCTTTTTTCATCTTACTGCTACTATTCAAATCTTCCGCTGCATACAGTGGTTTGAAATAAACTACTGTATTCTCAATAGAGGGACGATAAGGGGTCTGACGCCTGATTGAACACAGTCCAGACCAGCATGGAATACTCTGAAACAATTTGAATATTTATGCCTCTGAAAGTAGCGTTTGTCAATGTTCACAGCAGTTCAACCCTGATGTCTGGCGTTTTACAACGAAGCGTAGAGAAAAGAGAGAGATATCAAGCGTTCTTCTGTGCATGTGTGAGATTTTCTCTTTTTTTTCTCACCTTGGTGGGCTGTGCCTGGTGACAGAAGCATCAGCTTTTTTGGCTGTTTAGAATGTTCTGGAGACCACCTACAGAGAATTGCTGACAGCTATACACGCACACACGCACTCACAGACATGCATGTACGCCCACCCACACACACACACGGAGACACAGACACAGACAGACACATACACAGACAGACCTGCGTGGTTGATGTGTACGACACACAAAACAAAATGCATTTAGAGCTTCCAACGGCAGCGTTGTAACCTTTGGTCCTCCTTGCCATGGAGAAAAAGTGAAATGATAAATAGTTAGAGTTTACAAAGGATGACGTTAGCTAGAAAAACACTTTGGTACAGAGGAAGAAAATTAAGAGAATATCCACAGATTTCCTTGTGTTGGGGTGGTTGTTGTGGAGGTGCACATCTTCCCCAAATGGTCTTTATAGTAGAATTTCCTCACTTACGTATATTGCAAAAATTCAGTATTATGAAATAAATTACATTTACAGTATCTAGGACGAGGTAACATAACATATGATGTGGATAAATGTGTCTCAATACAGTGGTGGTATGGCACTAGTAAGCAAAAAATGAATTACATTAGTAAACTTAGAAGATGCATCACCACCATCATCCTCATCATCTTCATCATCTTCATCATCCTCATCGTAAATCAAAGGAAAAACCCAACCTACACCTGAACCAACCATCTGACTCGTTTTCAGCAGGCCTGAGCCTGACTAACCCATTAGTGTCAACACTATACGCTTCTCACGTTGCCTTGCCACTCACCAGACCATCTCCATCTTGATGAGGCCATGAAGACAAAACAACGAGGAGAATCATTTGCCCTCCGACCCTGCCAACCTACCGCCCATTTAACCATCGGACCCCCCCCCCCCCAGCATGTCAATCACGCAGTACAGCCACCTGCCCACCTCTCTCCCTCCTCTCCCCGCCTGCCTCTAGTTCCCTCGCTCTTCCTTTATTCTTTTGTCCTTTGTTTCCTTGTACGTTCCCGCTGTTAAATGGAATTATGATCAAAGGCTTCTGTGTGTCGGCGCGCCGTGCGTCCCGACGTAAGTCGCACATGGCTGGGCTGGGTTCTGACCGGCCCGAAGGCGGCGGGGACCAGAAAAAGCAGGGGGAAAAGACGTAAGGGTGGGTGAGGGTGGGGGTGTGTGGGGGTACGGGGTGGAGGCTGTGTTGGTGCCGCGGTGGGTGATGAAGGGTGGCACGCCAAGCAGAGGAGGCAGGCTAAGGGGGGGGGGGGGAGAGGAGGGAGGGTGAGGAAGGAGGAAGGAGGAACATTTGGTAGTGAGCAGGGATGAAGAAGGGAAGGCATTCTGTTTTCCTCCCGGTTCAGCGCTGACTCTCTCCCTCGCTGCTGCTCTTTGAAGCATTTCGGCGTTCCAAGATGTCGCTGCCGCCGGGGATTGTGGGACAGGGGGGGGGTGTGTGTTTGTGTTTGGAAGTGTGCGCATGTGGGTGTATGTGGTGTGTGTGTTTGTTCTGCGGATGAGAGAATATAGTAATGCCGATCCACCCTATTTTTGCACACATGCAAAATGTATCCCTAGAAATATTATTTTTTGGTTGAACAGCAAAACTTCCTGTAAGAACGATGTCAACATGAGAGTGTAAAGAGATATGTAAATATTCACTGCTGTAACCGTTGGAAATGTGGATCATACAACAAATGAGATTTAGCAAGACCCAGTGTATGGATAGAACCCTTAAAGAAACCGTTTGGAAAGCAGAAAAGATCTGTGAAATTAGATGTGTCAGTTGTAATAATGTGTTTTTTTAAATTTTTTACATTTCTATATATATTGTGCACAGTGAATAAATGCCTCGCAAATTTTTACTCTGAGACAGTAAGTCTTTTATTTTATGCAGCCCAGCACCCAAACACTGAGTTTATGCACGGACTCATGGCACACACACACACACACACACACACACACACACACACACACACACACACACACACACGCACACACACACACACAGCACACACACACACGCACACACACACACACACACACACACACACACACACACACACACACACACACACACACACACACACACACACACACACACCACACACACACACACACACACACACACACACACACACACACACACACACACACACACACACACACCACCACACACACACACACACACACACACACACACCACACACCACACACACACACACCACACACACACACACACACACACACACACACACACACACACACACACACACACACACACACACCACAGTGTTGGCTGGGGGCTCCAGTTACACTTTAAGTTCAAGTCACATGTGATCTTGTCATTGGTCCTTTGTTGTGGCCCTCTGGCCTCCCTCTAATTAATAGTTGTCCCTCTGATTCAGATGCTGATTCAGATCCCGCTCAGTGTACACTTGATAGAGTGTATAACGTATCGGTACACTTGCACTCTACCACACATCACGTTCAACCTCTCTTGCACCACTCTGTGTGATTAGTGGCCCTGGATCTTTCATATTTTTAGTTGTTCACCCGTTGTTTACCGTTGTACTTTGTTGTAGTTTGTGTTGTTGTTGAGGAGGACTTCAATCAGTTGTGTTTTGATAGCAGCATGAACTAAACTAAAGTATATTGAATCAAATTTAATATTGTACAATTGCATATAAAAGTTAACATCAGAGTCCAGCATTATATTATACCTGAATAGCATATACCCATTGGTTCCACGTTATCTTTACAGGTATTGAATTGTACTGTATTGTAGAATATTATGTATGTATTACATAATATTATGTAGAAGATTATAAATAGAATGGTAGTGCAATCCCATGGCAACCTTAAATATGTGTGACGCAAGTTGGTCATGGCATCCGGTCATGAGCAAATAAACTTGAGTGTATGCCATGGGCTACCAACATGTACCAGACAACTGTTAATAGACCCAACATGTATCAGACAACAGTTAGAGACCCAACATGTATCAGACAACAGTTAATAGACCCAACATGCATCAGACAACAGTTAGTGACCCAACATGTATCAGACAACAGTTAATAGACCCAACATGCATCAGACAACAGTTAGAGACCCAACATGTATCAGAACAACAGTTAGAGAACCCAACATGTTATCAGACAACAGTCAGTTAGACCCAACCATGTATCAGACAACAGTTAGAGACACCCAACATGTTATCAGACAACAGTTAATAGACCCAACATGTATCAGACAACAGTTAGAGACCCAACATGTATCAGACAACAGTTAGAGACCCAACATGTATCAGACAACAGTTAATAGACCCAACATGTATCAGACAACAGTTAGAGACCCAACATGTATCAGACAACAGTTAGAGACCCAACATGTATCAGACAACAGTTAGAGACCCAACATGTATCAGACAACAGTTAGAGACCCAACATGTATCAGACAACAGTTAGTAGACCCAACATGTATCAGACAACAGTTAGAGACCCAACATGTATCA
The DNA here is from genome assembly GCA_900291075.1 of Melanogrammus aeglefinus. Lineage (NCBI taxonomy): Eukaryota > Metazoa > Chordata > Actinopteri > Gadiformes > Gadidae > Melanogrammus > Melanogrammus aeglefinus. The sequence goes on along the minus strand of OLKM01000293.1, from coordinate 277,628 downwards.
GACAACAGTTAGAGACCCAACATGTATCAGACAACAGTTAGAGACCCAACATGTATCAGACAACAGTTAGAGACCCAACATGTATCAGACAACAGTTAATAGACCCAACATGTATCAGACAACAGTTAGAGACCCAACATGTATCAGACAACAGTTAGAGACCCAACATGTATCAGACAACAGTTAATAGACCCAACATGTATCAGACAACAGTTAGAGACCCAACATGTATCATACAACAGTTAGAGACCCAACATGTATCAGACAACAGTTAGAGACCCAACATGTATCAGACAACAGTTAGAGACAGAACATGTATCAGACAACAGTTAGTGACCCAATATGTATCAGACAACAGTTAGTGACCCAATATGTATCAGACAACAGTTGGTGACCCAACATGCATCAGACAACAGTTAGTGACCCAACATGTATCAGACAACAGTTAGTGACCCAACATGTATCAGACAACAGTTAATAGACCCAACATGCATCAGACAACAGTTAGAGACCCAACATGTATCGTACCACGGTTAGAGAGCTAACATTACAACATTTCATAAGCTTCAACATACAAAATGTGAGGAATAAGAATAAGTGCAAGGGAACATCGTATGAGTATGAGTATATTTTTTCTTTACGCCCGACCACAATACTTGACAGGCCAATCAAATTAAATCGCTGATGAAACCTGATGATTATGGTTGGTCAGTCAGACGTCAATCACTCAAAGTAAGTCATGTCAAAGTAAGAAAAGTCATGTCATGCTTGGAAACGCTTGTTTAAAAATCATTTTTAAAATGACCTACTTCCTAATCCTACGCAAGTTGTTAATATCGGTCTACTTTTACTTCTACGGTTTGATCAAACTAACAGTACTTTGACTTTTGGCTCGTCTGTTTTTCTCTTCATCTGGATTGAAAGGACCAGACAGATTTAAACTCAAGTCGACCCTCTCACCTTTACATGGCTCCCATGACATTTCAGCGCAAGCATGCACAGCGTCGCTATGCACGAACGCACGTGCACAGGTGTGCACGGGAACACACCCAAGGGCTCAGGCAGGTACCCGTACGTGCACACTCTCTCCAACCCCCTCACCTTTGTGTGACTCCGCTGACATTTCCTCAGTCAGGGGGGGTCCAGCCCTGTGTGTGTGTGTGTGTGTGTGTGTGTGTGTGTGTGTGTGTGTGTGTGTGTGTGTGTGTGTGTGTGTGTGTGTGTGTGTGTGTGTGTGTGTGTGTGTGTGTGTGTGTGTGTGTGTGTGTGTGTGTGTGTGTGTGTGTGTGTGTGTGTGTGTGTGTGTGTGTGTTGTGTGTGTGTGTGTGTGTGTGTGTGTGTGTGTGTGTGTGTGTGTGTGTGTGTGTGTGTGTCTGTGTCTGTGTGTGTCTGTGTGTGTGTCTGTGTCTGTGTCTGTGTGTGTCTGTGTCTGTGTCTGTGTGTGTTTGTGTGTGTCTGTGTGTGTTGTGTGTCTGTGTGTGTGTGTCTGTGTTGTGTGTGTGTGTCTGTGTCTGTGTGTGTGTGTGTGTGTGTGTGTGTGTTTGTGTGTGTGTGTGGTGGGTTTTAACACACCTCTGCGGACATGTAGCAGATTTGCTGACTGGTGGAAACCTATATAAATAGATATGTGAGGTTGGTAGGAGAATATGCGTGCTTGCATGTTTGCTTGTGCGCGTATGTGCATTTACGTGTTGAGTGCATCGATGAGTGTTGGAGTGTGCTTATCTTGAGGGCCCTATAAGTGTGTGTACATATGTATGTGCTCGTGTATGTGTGTGTGTGTGTGTGTGTGTGTTTTGGTGCGTTTTTTTACGTGGGTGTCCGTCATTCATGCATGTGTGCGTGTCTGTCTGTGTGTTAGTTCCCGTGTGTGTTTGTGTGTTTGTGTTTGTTTGTGTGTGTGTGTGTGTGTTGGTTTACGTATATGTCCTTCATGCATGCATGTGTGTGTGTCCATCTGTGTGTGTCTGTTAGCTCCCGTGTGTGTGGAAGGTCACAACTGTGCACGTGCTGTTGTGCGTGTGTCTTCGCCGTGTGTGCGTGGGCTCCGCGTCCGTTCTGTTATTTTGAGGACATGCTGGCAGAGAGTCTGACCCCCAGCAGGCCCACTCCTCTATCTCCCTGCTCCAGGGGGTTTTGGGGGTCCTGGCCTGGGGAAGATAATTGGAAGGCAGCAGACAAGAGTCACGCAGAGACAGAAGGGCTGAGCCAGTCCACTTCAGCTCACTATATACTATATATATATATATAGAGAGAGCTATATCTATATATAAATGCATCTCCCCTGCTGATTGGAGGAGGGGGTTGTAGGTTTTTCTTATTTATTTCCCGGGATAAATGAAAGAGCCTTCCACGTCATCTGTCTTTCGCTTTTTATCGTTGGGCGTTTTTCCGACATTAAAAATGCACGTAAATGTTTCCCCTTCCCCTCTCCTATTAACAGTCCTGTGTGGCAGCGCTGCATCTGGGTGACAGCGAGACCCTCATGCATACTAAACACCCGCCCCTTCTATAAGTGGACAGCCGAACGGACCCTCACACCGCTGCGTCCGGGGGGGCCCTGACGCAGTGACCTGGCCCCCGGGGGGTGAGTAGGGGGGAGGGGGGGTGGACGTGAGGGTGGTAGGTTTAGAAAGGGGGGTCAGGGGGGGGGGGGGGGGGGGTGGAAAGGGGGGATCTCGCCCCGGAGGAAGGTAATTGGGCAGTGGACGGACAGGTGGGCCAGAGCCCACAGCCTGGCTGAATTCATGGTGGACCGGAGAGACATGAAGCAGGCAGTTAGCGCGCCCAGTGAGGCTGCAGAGGCTGTGACCGGGGCCAACCGCTATGTTGACATGTTTTCACATCGGAGGGGTCCCGTCAGGGGATTGAAAGGGGGGGGGGGGGGGCTCTGTTCTCTCTGGCAGATAGAAATGTGAAGCTGCTGGAATAGAAAGAAGAGGGCAGAGGCTTCTGCCGTCTGCCCCTCCGAGGACATCGTCGTCCGCAGCCGTTGCAAAGAACTCGGATACCCGGTGACGTGCTTTGAAAACTTTATGAATGCGTTTTGCAGGTGACAGCAGGAGTAAGTCCTAGCTGTGAGCATGTTTGAAACGGTTTGAAAGGGTCTTTGTCGACCTTTAACTGTTGTTAATATTGTATCAGAGCAAAATGTAAAAAAAGCAGAAACTACTTTTTCATTCTGTCATTAATGAACATGGCCCTTGTGTTACGGTGGTTGTGGAAGGTGGTTAAACACTGTAAAATAAATGAAACATAAACACCAATTCATCTGGAACTGGGATGTCTTTAGAGCCGATACACTGCGTTCACGTTTGAAAGTAGCTGCAGTGAGACCAGGTTGTAGGAGGGAGGGACATAATTGAACGCCCCACCAATCGATATGCCTTTAGCGAGCCTTCACTGTCAGGATTCCACCGGGGCCCCAGTCCTCACAGCAGGGGGCCCGGACAGATCTCACCCCTAATTGGTCAACCGACAGATGCCGACAGACAGTGTGCCCCGGTCAAAGCTCTCTCATTCTCTTACACCCACACACACACACGGACACACGCGTACACTTGCAAATCCACACACACACACACACACACACACACACACACACACACACACACACACACACACACACACACACACACACACACACACACACACACACACACACACACACACACACACACACACACACACACACACACACACACACACACACACACACACACACACACACACACTCCCTCTCTTAGGAGTCTCTCTTTCTCTCTCTCTCTCTCTCTCTCTCTCTCTCTCTCTCTCTCTCTCTCTCTCTCTCTCTCTCTCTCTCTCTCTCTCTCTCTCTCTCTCTCTCTCTCTCTCTCTCTCTCTCTCTCTCTCTCTCTCTCTCTCTCTCTCTCTCTCTCCCTTTTTCTATTCCCTATTGCTTCCTATTGCTATTCCTCAACAGCCCCATTTTCTTCTAGAACCTCCATTAATTGCACTTTTATATTTAAATATAAAAACTGTTTCCAGTTTACAAATACAATTATGTGCACTGAGGATCCATTGGTCGAACAGGGAAATAAATACACAGCATTTATTCCAACGAGGTTCCTGCAGCATTGCAATGACGTTATGTCGTGAAACAAAAATAAAAAAAATTAAACAAGGGAGGATTGTGGGCAGAAGTGAGGAATGAGATTGAAGAGCCTTAGAGACGAAGAGGATCAGGAAGTTGGCGAACTCGTCCTCGTCGGCAGCTTGGAGGAGTATAAAAGGGAGCCGAGGGTAAAGAGAGGTTTATGTTGCAGGTGTAAAAAGGTCCTCTGGAGTTAGGGACATATATCTGGGGAGATAAATCGGACTATGTTAACGATCATGATGCTATTGTATCGGAAGAGTCGACACAAAGTGACAGGGCCGGACACACAGACAGGAAGAGGGACGCTGGGGAACGCATTGGAAGGCATTGGAAGAGAATGGAAAAACCTTGAAATCTCCAACATGTTTTCTGCAATGTAAACTCCCTACACAGCCATCTTAGTTCTCTCTCTGTGTGTTTTTGTGTCTTTGTGTGTCCCAAATAATGGTTTCCTATGCTTATCTCTATCAGAAGTCAAGGGAGGTGTTTAATATAGTATATGAGTAGATCTCTCGCATGAGTACGTCTCATGTAGGGATGTAAAACCATTGATATAGGGGTATTGTTTTGGGATGGGGTATATGTCTGTGCTTGCGTGAGGGAGGGAGGAAGGGAGAAAGAGAGAGAGGGAGAGAGAGAGAGAGAGAGGGAACGTGTCAGGGGGGTGTCAGTGGATGTGAGTCCTTTGCACCAGGGGCCTGACTCAGACCAAATTACCTGCCAGGGGTTGATACCAATGACCCCCCCGGCTAACCCCACCCACACGGGGGCCAGCCGGCCCCTGCTCCGGGGCTCCTTTGATCTGTCAACTCTGCTAGACTCTTCACTCCTCTCCTTCGCTCCCCTTCCTCTCCTCTCCAGAGTCTCGGTGGGATGCTTCTTTTTTTTTTCCGTTCTCTATCACCTATCTTCCACTTTTCGAAACAGAGGTGGGGGAGGGAGAGGGGGAGGTAAAGGGGGGAGGTGGGATGGGAGGGGGGGCTGCAGGTCAGCCGGTGTAAGGACAGAGTGTCCTCTGCCACAACAGGAACCCTTAGGGCCCTATTTTAACGGTCTGAACCGCAAGTGAGAAGCGCCAAGCGCAAGTAGCTTTGTGGGCTGTTCTATGGCGATGTCACTACTTTACCGGCGAAATATGACTCTTGCTCCTGGCGCAAATCTAAAAAGAGTTG
>OLKM01000293.1:257339-259839 GCA_900291075.1 Melanogrammus aeglefinus | reverse complement strand
CTGACGTCACCAGCGATGCATGCTGCATTGAACTTTACTCAGAATTCGGGAATTTTCCGGCTTCCGATAAGGGAAAAGTGCAATAAATGGTTGTTTTAAGTTTGAAATTTCGGTAGTACGTCAACAGCCACAATTTGACACCGTTAAACTGGCAAGAAAAAATATACGCATCCGCCCTCCACATAGTTAATGCTGGGTTTTGCGTATATACGCATCTGCACTTCACAGTAGTTAATGCTGGGTTTTGCGTATCATATGCAAGCGAAATGGTCATTTGGCGTATGTACTGCACGCATGTCAAACCGTGCGATCTGTACGCATTTTGGTGAGACTGGGTTGTATATCCACACACACACACACACACACACACACACACACACACACACACACACACACACACACACACACACACACACACACACACACACACACACACACACACACACACACACACACACACACACACACCACTAACACACAAACTTAACAGATGAAAGTCTGATTTTGCATAATTGTCATGTAATCACATATTGACATGTGCATCAAATCAAATGCAAAAACCCACACACATGAAAACACACTTAAAGATACCTATTGGACCACACAGGAACTCTCTCTCACATGCACAACCACACAGAGACAGACAGACAGACAGACAAACACTAACCTGCCCACAGCCAAGGTCAGAAGTGCTGCAATATAGATGAGCAAATTTGATCAAAGTATGAGAGGTTATGCAAATACGATTGCAATTAAACAGAATTCATGCATAATACATCAATTCATGTGTATGTGTATGTGTATGTGTGTCTAAGTGTGTGTGTGTGTTTTTGTGTGTCTTTGTATGCGTATTTATGTGTGCACGTGCGTGTTTGTGTATGTATGTGTGTGTGTATGTGTGTGTGTGTGTGTGTGTGTGTGTGTGTTTGTGCACATTTGTGTTTGTGTGTGTGAGTGTGTTTGTGTGTGTGTGCGCTTGTGTATGTCTGAGGGTTTGTGTTTGTGTCCTGCTTACCTTGTATATTTGAGGCTATTGCCCCGATTAACTGGACCAAAAATGGATTGCTATGTCTCACAATACTTTTTTTTCTTCACGTCCGTCAAACTTTCCTCATTTGGTGCCATGTCTATTTTGTTTACTCATTACATTTTATTTTTAAACCCGGCTTATTAGGTCCGCTTAATTAGACCATGGTAATTAAGGTGTAGTTTGTCTTTGTCCTACATAATTGTTGGCAGATTAATAATAGATCAAGAGAAGGCTTAAGGCTTGAATGAGTTCTAATGTCTTGACTTCGCTGCATGATCCAAGCCACTGCGTCTATATGAACACATCTCCTCAAAATGACTAAACAGCGTGGTGGGGTATCGTTCTCCTCAAAATAACTTCCGATTTCTATACTTTTTTTAAAACCTCAGATGAGCATCTGTACACATTTGTGATGTGTTACATGGCGTGGTAAAAAATCATTCATTCAAACATCGAGAAAAATCTTTCGTTGTACAACTAAACCTAGCTAAGTCAATGGCAGGCCACACAGATATATGATGCAACATGCTTTTTTTCTTTTTTACATACAGAACATTGTTGCATTTGCTGTAAGGAGAAATGCCAAAAAAAATAAAAATATTTATCTAAATCAAAAAAAAATGAATAAAATAAAATAATATATATATATATATGTATATGTATATATATATGTATATGTATATGTATATGTATATGTATATGTATATGTATATATATATATATATATATATATATATATATATATATATATATATATATATATATATATTCAGTATATGTACTCAAGTAGAGATGACATTGAATAAAAATGGAGAAATGTGGACTCTCTCTTGCCATCTCTCTCTCTCTTTTTTTTTCTTACAAATTGTCCTATTGGTGGCTTTTTCCTTTTAAACCTCAACGTGCGTGGCAGCATTGAGGGATTTGTAGATCCATGTGTGCAGCTGGGCCTTCAAGGACATGGAAGGGCGCCTCCATGAAGATAAAAGCATCAAGATTTCGCTTGGTGGGATACAATACATTCCCTCCATTTCCACATCAATGATTACAATTGATTTCGTCTCATGTTTATCCTACCCATTCATATCTGATCTTATCTTATCTTATGGCACAAATCAAATGTTACTCTCACAGACATTCTTAGGTGATGCCAACGAGGAAAAAGCGAGTGCTTTTTTTTCCTTTTCTTTCAATTTATTTTGAATTCATTGAGAAAAAAAAATGCAAACCCCAAAATATGACAAAATACAAAAATTTTAGGAAAGGGGATTTAACAGATTTCTCCAAGATAAACAGAGTGTTTCCAACCAATTTGTTTGGTTATGGTTGGGATGCTGTCTCTCTGTCTGTCTGTCTGCCTAACTGTAATTATGCCCCCCCCCCGCCCCTCGCCGCCCGCCGCCACTCTCCTCCTTCCTCCCCCTGACCCACCCCTGATATATATACCCCTTGAAACTTTCGCCAAAGCCA
>OLKM01000293.1:239295-244295 GCA_900291075.1 Melanogrammus aeglefinus | reverse complement strand
ACCACATACAATTTATAAATACAATCTGGACTATACGATTTGCAAAAGCAAATATTATACACTCTACCTTTGAGAGTAGCTTGTTAAATTGTTTCCATAATGTGGCAAAAAAGACTGCAGTGCCATGCTTGAGCACCAGGGGCAAAGTGGCTAGACAGCAGCATGCAGGGGGTGAATGGGCGTTTGAAGAGCTTTCCCCGTTCCCTGTTGTAAAAGAAGGGGCAACTGCAGGTATATGTCATGTGATTTATTGGCACTATTCCTACAGACCCATAATTAACATAATGAGCTACAGCTGTTTTTTGTCCCCACTATAACACCTCTTTGATAAAACCTATAGAGCTAAAAGATATGTAATGAGAATAAAACGTAAAACCCATCAACTCCATCAACTTACAGCTTTAAAGGCAACCCGACTCCAACAATCTTGGCATGGTGATATGCAGAAATTAATATTCAGCATTATTTGGGTACTCATGATTACAACAACGTTCCTGTCCGTTATAAGCCATGAGTCGGATGGTAGGGGATCCAGCAACACACACATTTTCCAGCCTGGTAGATCAAATTAGCTCCCCTTTGCTAATAGCAGGAGTAAGCTAACCCAGTCTTCAGCAGTAGCATTGGGATTCATCTCCACTGTAGTCAAGCTGTGCGGATAACGTGGCTGCCAATAACTTCAGCAGGCAAGGTCCTGGCTATGAGAGAGATAATATCCAACCAAAGAGGAGACTATTCCCTGTTGATCTCTTGGATTACGATGTCACGAGGCAATATTCTAACTGACAAGTCACCCGAACCAAAAGGGCCATTTCTGAGAGAGATGAAGGGTAGAAGCTTTCCAAAAGCTTTTTTTATTACAAAACATCTATAAAAGGGAAATCCGATCAGTGCAAATGGCTGTGTTATCCTCCTGCGATAGACCCAGGGTATGTTATGCTGGCTCTTTGTTCCCTTCCGTTTCAGATCAAAGTGCCTCTGGGCTTGAGAGGGAGAATCTTGAAGCAATCTAAATACATTAATTATCACTCACTGAATGTCACAGAGTGCTATGAGGGTGCCAGCAATATCGGGGGCATGTATAATCAGTTGGGCAGAAAGGTGTACTACACTATGTAGCAAATGCATTGTACAGCCATTACGTAGCTCACCATTCATTTTTAATTTGGCTCTGAATGCTGCGTGGCAAAGTTAGGTTGACGTAAAATATGTTTATGACAAGCCACTTCATGGCTTCTTCAGTGGAAGTGTTAAAATATGGAAAAGCAGCCCTCAGCCTCAAAGTCTGATCAGTCTACATTGTGGAGGCTATATGCTTTGTCTTTATGCTTCAAGCGTAACATAAATAATGCAAGCACTTAGCGAGATAGTTCTTTGGTCGAAGAAATCAAGCCATCCTTCAGAGACCATTGGCCCTAACGAGGAGTTGGGGAGCTTTGAATTTGTCCAAATTACACCAATACAGGAAAACATTCCAGAGGCAGTTTAATGTAGACTTTAGAGTGCAGCAAAATGAAAAAAAACTTGTATTATACGTATTATAAAAATGCATCTAAATAGTTAGCATGTGACCACTGTTTATGTTGTAAAGATGGCATTACTGACTGTTATGTATTGAGTGCATTGATCTGTGATCCTTTATTTATTTGTTCTTTAATGTAGATATAGATTAATAATGATTATAAATTTGGTCCCATGCTACATTGTTGAAGCTCGGTTATGTATAGTTACATAACAGGCAGTACAGCCATTACATAACATACTTAGGTCTAGACTTAATAATTACTGTCCAAATGTAACTTACAAATGTATTTGCCAGTACTTTATACATCGTATTCCTTGTATGCATTGCATTTTTTTATAACCTTTTGCTTCCCTCACCTGGTTGAAATACGGACAAAAACACGTTTCAATGTGTGGGTATGTCAACCTGGCTATTTCCATACAAAATCCACCGCCCACTGGAATATTTGACAGCTTCTTAATGTCATCCTCCAATTCTCTGATGCGATGGTAAAATAAATCAGCTTAGTGGAAGAGCCCAGTGAAGCAAAGCCAATAGCGCTGCACGTAAAGACTGCTTTGAGATTGCAGCTTTAGCATGTGTGTGGGTCTTTTAGGTATGTATATTTAAACATTAGCTCATTGACATATGTATGTATGTGGCATGTTTGCGCCTAGGTGGGCCGTCAAAGATGAAGTTGACTGTGACAAATCCCTTTAAAATGATGCATATGATAGTCTGCGTGGATACATGAAACCTGCTGCATCAAATAATTCACAAACATGGAAATGTCAATTTATTATTTAACGTTGATGTTGTTATTTATGTGGGCACATCTTAAATATTGAGGCCAGTAACATGTCCTTGGGCTTGAATGCGGTTTGCTATTATTGTCTGAAGGAATCTGGAGGCTGAATGTGAAAGACATATTATGGGATTTCTGGGGCCATGGCAGAGCATGACTAGAGTTGATAATGGAAAGCCAAAGAAAAATTGAAAGACAGAATGAAGACAGAATTCCTATTAGTGCTATTGCTAAATGCATCCATCGTTTTGTGGTTTCAAAAGGTTCTTCCCTTTGACCCAACATCTATGATTAAAGCACAAGGCTATTCTGACATTGCCATGGCTGCCATACACAATATGGGCTGTTTATCACAATTTTAATAGGATGTTTTCCTTCATTCTATGAATCTCTCTGTTCCCGACTAGATAACAGTCTGAAAGAACACACATGCTGAGCCATGCTGTGTGAGGAAGCTTATAGCAAGCACACACCATGCCTGAGATTATGCTGTGTTGCCATGCTCGTCCAATGACTACTAACCCATTCCGAAGCAGTTGAAAGTAAAAGTGAAAGTGTTAGACTCAAGAAAATAATTCAAACAGTTGGAGAACCCATGCGGTGGCCTTCCTTAACACATGTGATATCCGTTCCTTCAAATGTATAAAGAATAAATTACAACAGATTTCAGCGATAAAGAAGGAATTGTCATTTCCATACCTTGGTCATCACCACTATACAAAAGTCGATAACCCTCGAGGTTTTCCAAACATTAGCATGACAATTGAGGTTCTGGGTGGAGGAAAAAAGGAAAAAACAATCAACAGTGAACATTTGTATGCGGCACGTCGAGTATCAGAGGAACAGTGGAGCGCTGCTGGTTGAGTTTGAGGTCAATGCCACCGTGTTTGCAGAACTGCTATGAAGGAGTGGATATTCTCGCCGAAGCTCAAGTCAAGAGGGAGCTGAAGAACTGGAATGTTTCCATCAGTAAAGCTGCTGACTGAAGAATGGTTCAAGGACTACTGGGGGGGGGGGGGGGGGGTCTTCGGGAAGAGCTCCTGCTATTAAAATATAATGACTGTCTCCACGGTCCCTTGGAGCGATGGGCACCGGGCCTTTTTCCATCTGATATTTGTGAAAGACAAGTAGGAAAGTAGACACTGGCACAACATCGATGATGATGATGAAGATGATGATGATGATGACGGACCTTGATGTCCAGAAAAGTTTGCCAGTTGCTACTGGTGGATTTGTTTGTGTAGAGAGAGAGTTAGAAGGAGACCGTATCCTTATGGGGGTGCTGCCACGGAGAAGATGTATATACTCATCTGTGTTTGCTTCCTGTTCTCTGGTTAGCGCTGAAGCCCTTCTGTGTTGAGTTCCCTTGGAAAACAATGGCAGCAGCTAAAATATGTTTGCTTAAGCGTCCTTGTTATTTCTATATTATGGAGTAATAAGACACGCACAGTAAATGACAAGTAAACAATGTATAGGTTCAGAGGTTAATTTGCACACCATACTTTCTAGATATTCTTATGTATAATTATTGTGTTTGTTTCAGCTTCTTTTATTGCATAGCATGCTCTTAAGTATAGGCTTTGCAATTTGCTACATTGTATATTTACTACAATTTGCTTTTGAAGGTAATTTTTGATTGAAATATAACAGATTATATTAAATCACTCCCGCTGGGGTTTGACTGAGAGGGTCTTTCATTTTCATCATTGTAATTGCACATCATGACTTCCTCGCAGGTATGTTTAAATGCCTATATTATCATCTTTAATTAACACCACCTAGCATCACTTAGCCTTGAACCAAAATCCAATGCTATAATGTATCGACATAGGTTTTTCAGGTTTTGACATGTATGTCATACTTCTCATGTCCCCAGAGTGAAAATCAATCAGCCTGTATAGCATGAAAAGAGAAAAACACACATAAGACAACTGTTTTAACTCTCTCTCTCTCTCTCTCTCTCTCTCTCTCTCTCTCTCTCTCTCTCTCTCTCTCTCTCTCTCTCTCTCTCTCTCTCTCTCATCTCTCTCTCTCTCTCTCTCTCTCTCTCTCTCTCTCTCTCTCTCTCTCACACACACACATTGTATTCCCTTTCAGCCTCTGCGTCTCCTTCTCTTTTTCATTCGTTCTCCCTCACTCAACCCATAACTTATGTACCATCTTATGTAGCACATTCATACTCGGGGCCCTCTCTCTGCTGCTCCCACTATAACACATGACACACCATCCATCAGTCTAGCAGGATGCAGTCCTCCCAGCGCAGGCGCTCCATCACCCGGCCACTGTCAATGGAACGACAGAGGGGGGTCTCCTTCTGCAGACACACACACACACAGGCACACACACGCAGACGCACATGCGGAAAAACACATTGAGACTCACACACATGTACACACTTGACTAGACAAACATGAACATGAAGACACACTTGCCGACACTCACACATGTGCAAAAAACACACACTTGTAGACACACACACACCCACACACACACACACACACACACACACACACACACACACACACACACACACACACACACACACACACACACACACACACACACACACACACACACACACACACACACACACACACACACACACACACACACACACACACACTTGTAGGCACACGCATACACACGCACACACATGAACAACCACACGCACACAAATAGATTTTTTTGTGC
>OLKM01000293.1:231795-234295 GCA_900291075.1 Melanogrammus aeglefinus | reverse complement strand
GAGGAACCACCGCACCTCAGGTGCCCCAGTTTCAGGATGCAACACATCAGGGAATCACTCGCCGTTGACTCACTTTATTACAGGCACAAACACGATGTGGCACATGCACATACACACTCAAACACACAGACACAAACAGATAGAGAGACACACACACATACTCAGACTCTGATACAGATACAGACACAGACAGACACAGACACAGACACAGACGCAGGCGCACACTGTGGTAACCTTGATCGTCGGCGGCTGGGATTCTCGAATCAAACGCTCAAGCAGGGTTGCGGTGCAACGGTTTTATTATGTGCAACTCCCTCAAAACAGGGAAATCATAAAGGAACTTAGGTTACTTCCACAATGCTGGGATTCTCGAATCAAACGCTCAAGCAGGGTTGCGGTGCAACGGTTTTATTGTGTGCAACTCTCTCAAAACAGGGAAATCATAAAGGAACTTAGATTACTTCCACAATGGGGGAAAAAGGTGAGGGGTCTCCCGGCGCCCGGACCGCCGTTGAGGTCGGCGTGGGTGTCATACCCGGCTTCTCCCTCTCAGTCCTGTGGGGAAGAGTTCTGGCGTTATATTGGGTATGGTGCGTTCGTCCCTTAAAGTGTAATTCCGGTGTAAAATGGATTTGGGATATGTTTTGTATGATAACGAGTTGAAACGTTCATTTTGGAGCACAAAAAACGCATATAGACGCTTTCTTCAGTTGGCTGTTTTTAGCCGATTCAATCAAAACGCTATGAACTTGGAGCGATGGGGGCACTGGTTATGGTAAAAACTAAATCGCTATTTTAAACCACTTAAAAAGGCTAAAAGTAACCCGACACTTCTTTGGTGGTATAATAAAGGTCTTAACATATAAAAAGAGGCATTGAGAACTTTGTAAATTTACAGATTGTAAGTAGATTGGCGAACACAGAGCTTGCGTCGTGCTGACGGCTGTCACGATCTCTGTGTTCGTCAATCTACCTATCGAGTCTTAAAAACAAAACGCTGTCGTTGTGTGTGTAAAATGTCCTTTTTAATAAACAATCTGCATACTTAGAAAGTTCTCGACACCTTTATTATACTATCAAAGAAGTATCGGGTTACTTTTAGCCTTTTAAGTGGTTTAAAATAGCGATTTAGTTTTTACCATAACCACTGCCCCCATCGCTCCAAGTTTATAGCGTTTTGATAGAATCTTTATCTATCTTTATCTTTATTATACAAAACATATCCCAAATCCATTTTACACCGGAATTACCCTTTAAGACTCCTCTGCCGTCTCCCCTCCCCAGGTGATCCCAATGCCCATCCAGCGCAGCCGCGCTGAACGGTATGTACCTCCCTTGGACCACCTGTCCGTGGAGAGGGCGCTGTTCAGGGTGCTGGCGCGGTTTGTCCAAGCCCGCCGGCGGGGGGTTGCCACAACACACACACACACACACACACACACACACACACACACACACACACACACACACACACACACACACACACACACACACACACACACACACACACACACACACACACACACACACACACACACACACACACACACACACACACACACACACACACACACACACACACACACACACACACACACACACACATTAAGGTATGAAGCAAATTTTCTCTTCAATGATGCAATTGTGTGTATTTGTCCATATGTATGCGTGTAGCATTCTTGAGATGAAAAGTAGTGTACTCAACAGATAGTAGTTGTATGCGTGTGTTTGTAAGTGAAATGGAGAGAGTGCGTGTGCACCCACGTATGTTTGCGTTGTGTGAGTCTATGAATGCTATTCTATTGCGATACTATATGGCCTCTCCTTTAGTATACAGCTAGTGAACGCTGCTACAGTACACAGCAAGAGCTGCACTCCTCAGCCCCTCAGCGATAACACATCTTGTCTATTCTCATGACTAATAATAATGCTTCTCTCCCATCTCCACCACCCCCCCCCCCCCCCCTCCCTCCCTTCAACGCCCCGATCTCCATTCACACACACGCTCAGCAAGCTGCAATTTGCACTATTTCATCGCCAGCGAATGATCCGATACCAATTCGAGAGTGTGCCCAAATGACCTCTCTGGGCGGCATTATCATTTGACAACAGCCAGTATAAATGTGCGATGCGGACATTACAACTCATCTTTGTTTAGTAATTGGTGACACGGTGTAGGTGGTAATGTAGCCCATGGGGTCATTTGAAACTGTAACGACACAGGGGATGTCAGAGGCAGCGGCACGGCCGTCTCCTCGGCCAATCAGTCATGTGCTAATAGTCGTAATACCGCCCATGAAACACACGTTGGCGCTTCGTGATAACACACAGCGATAATAATTTGCGTCGACCGCTCGATTCGAAAAGAGGGGGAAAAAAAAAGCTGATTGCAACGTATAATAAGTCGTAAATCTCTTTTATTCTATTTTAATTTTCAAAGATAGCTTCATGGCTTCTTAACTGTGCTTAGAGTATTCATTGCTTACTGGGAGATATTAAT
>OLKM01000293.1:199295-226795 GCA_900291075.1 Melanogrammus aeglefinus | reverse complement strand
TACTTGTTAGGAGCACACACACAAACAGACACATACCCACATACACAAACACATACACATACCCCCACACACACATACCCACACACACACACACACGCCTGCACAGACGCTTGAAGAATGCAAACTATATTTCCCAGCCAAGTCCGAGCACTGCCTGGGGACAGTGGAACATTTGGCTGGTTCCACGCTGTTAGTCAGAGATGTGCTCTCGTCTACAGGGGAAGAGCCTTTTAAACATATTACCTACCCCGGTGTCCGCGGGTGGCTCTGTGTCGTCGCAGTTTGTGTATTCATATACATGTACCAGGGCATATGTGAGAAAGGACTAATGTGCGTTTATGTTTATGTATATGCATCTGTGCATGCACATGTGTTGGTGTGTGTGTGTATTTGTGTGTGAGCATATTTGTGTGTGTGTGTGTGTGTGTGTGTGTGTGTGTGTGTGTGTGTGTGTGTGTGTGTGTGTGTGTGTGTGTTGTGTGTGTGTGTGTGTGTGTGTGTGTGTGTGTGTGTGTGTGTGTGTGTGTGTGTGTGTGTGTGTGTGTGTGTGTGTGTGGGGAAGGGGAGGCGGGGTGAGTCATTTAGGTAGTCACTTGATGAGTTTCCCTGAACATCAGCAAGCTGTCACGTCCAACTGCTCCATTACCTCTGGTAGCGAGAGCCTGTGTGGTTGTGCACATCGATGTAACCTTAATTTCTCCATTTTCATCTTTTTACAATGGCTTCTTTTAATGGAGAGACTGTTGGGCATTCTGAGGAAAAATAAAAGTGTGTGATTATGTTTACTACCGCTGTCGTTAGTGCAATTTCTAATGGTCCGTTGAAACCTTCGCTAGTCTTGCATCTTGCTCTCTGGAATGAAGAATATAAGTTGTTGTTTGTGAAAAGTAAAACTAGAGTATATGCGCAGCAGCTGGTACAATGTACGCTATTCAAAATCCTTAAAAAAAACATGGGAAACGTCAGGATATGTATTATGTTACATACCGGTATATGTATTAAGATTTTAAGATGTGGCAGTACAAAATGATTGCCTTGCTTCTATATATTATATAATTGAATGCAAGTGGTCGACTCAGGCAAAGGAAAAGGGGAAATCTTTGAACAATTCCATCAACAATTTTTTTCTACATATATATAGATTTTTCTTCTCTCTCTATATATAATATAATATAAGAAAAAAAAAATGTATATTATAAATAATATCATAGAAGAAAATCAAATGTTTGCAGTACTATTCGTTATTTCAGTACATTTGTGTTAGTATTTGTAAAATTGCAGTCCCTCCATAGCATTGCAAACACATGAATTAGCTTATATCAGCAATCTGTGCAGACAGACCGTTTGGTCAACTCTCATATGGCGCCGCTCTGTAAAATGTATTAAAAGTCTGAAAAATGAATCAACTTCAGCGGGACCATTAAAGACTGAGCGACATAACTCTTTGTGAAATATCTCGATGCGGGGATTTCTCTTCAGAGTGCCCCTCGTCTAACATCAACGACCGGGCATTATGTTCTGCAACGGAATATGAGAAAGGTAGTTAATTGTCCCATTCAGAGGAGCTGACCTTGCTGGGATCTAATTAATTAGTGTGGTATGAAGGTTAATTAGTTACAAAGGATGTCTATGCATCATGAAGCACCTTGTCTTAACCCACAGTGGCAGCTGGGCCGAGGAAGCAGTCATTAGTCACCCGTTTGGTGGGAGAGCGCTGTGCGCATGGGGCTCTCCTCACACGATCACCATCCCTTTTCATTGTCATTCTGCTCCTCTTCTGTTGTCCACCCCCCCCCCCCCCCCACCTACACACCCACGCTCAAATTAAAGTAATTCAGGATTAATTCTGGCAGGCTTATGAGTTCCTATGATTTACCATTTTAAGTAGGAGACGTACCGAGAATGCTTAATATATATCTATACGTACTTGTGTTTCTTTATAAGGCTATAGATCTCCACGGGCTACATCAAGCATAGTACTGTTGCAAAAAGGATATTGCACACAGAACGTCTAATCTTAAAACAATATATTTTTGATTTACTGTCCAATATGTGTGTAGTTCCTCACCACAACCTCTGTTTTTATCATGTTGCGTAAGAATAAAACCTTAGAATATACACTCATGTAAATGTGTACAATCATTGATTCATGTTTCCCCATAAGAACCAATTTAAATCCTCAACTATAGATAAGAAATCAAGCAGGGTATGGCAGGTATTTAATGAAGTCATCTGCTTAAAAATATATTTCTGTTGCTAGTAAAGAAGCCCACAAATCACAAAACACACACACACATGCACACACCAACACACAAACACACACCCACAAAAACACAACCACAAACACATGCACACAAACCCACACAAACCCACACACACACACAAACATACACACACACACACACACACACACACACACACACACACACACACACACACACACACACACACACACACACACACACACACACACACACACACACACACACACACACACACACACATATGCACACACATACACAGCATGACCTGTTCGTAAACAACACTGACTGGCAGCCACACACCGCTGCAAATCCTGATTGCTTTATTACGCCGAATACAGCTAGTAAGTAATGGAAATCAGTTGGGCTTATTTAAATATTTATGCCACCCTGAGACCAGGAGTGCTAGATTACAAATATTTGTTTGTTATTTCCATCCCCCGTTGATGTTTAAATAGGGCTCTGGAAGGCGCCGGGGCGGTTATGAGAAAGGCTAAATTGCGCGGCAGTGCTAGCCCAGGACTTTAAATCACCGGTAAACTCTGCAGCCGGCGTTGATCGATGCTAAACACGTATTCATAACGCTGTAATTGACTGTCAAGATGTGATGTGAACAAACAACTGTGCTACAGCTAGGGGCCGCCGTAACTCTGGCTGAATCAATGCCAACATTACCCGTAATATATGGAAACGATATTTGATATGAATAGAGATGTTATCAAACAAAGGGCACACAACTGGAAGGGGTAATTGGCAGGAAGGATTGATCTTTTGAATGGATATAGTCTTCATGTAGCGAAGGACGATTGGAAAGTACAGGTACAGCAATACATTACATTTATAGCCTACTGCGGGCATTGTTGTTGACGACTGAGTGAGAGTCGTTTGTAATTATTTGCCTAGCACGTCAATGGATTTATTTACACAGGGAGCAGCAAATATATACTTCTTATGGAGAAAGCTATTGTTCGACAAACTATTTGTACAAAGAAAAGTTTATGGAACCTTCGTGGAAGGTCAATACTGGAAAGTATCCTTTACCAGTTGCCAAGTGTTTTAAATTTGACGGTTATAAAATGGTTTATATAAGGTTAAGTTTGGCATTCTCATTCCAGTGAAAAATAAACCATGCTCTTTGTAATTGTTTAAAGTTACATATAAAAAATTCATATGCAGGACATTTTATGGGTTTCTTACTCTTGTGGCATCTGCAACTGAGTGATTACGTTTTTACCTCGATATTTTATGAGACCCAGCACGATAAAATACACTGCTATCTACGGTAGCGTTCATTGGTTATTTCCGTAGCGCTGTTTTTCCTCCCTGGGAATGATGTCATTTCATCAAGAGCAATAAGAAACAACCCGAGCCCGTTTATAAGGGACCTTCAGTTAAATAATTGCTTACACAGAGAAAAACCTTGGTTCATTCATTTCGTAAATCAAAGATTTCCCCCCTTTGCTGACTCTAACCGAGGCGACAGGGTCGGTCCGTGTTGTAACTCCAGTGTGCTGTAAGTGCAGTCGGGACAACTGTTCCTTTCCATGTCTTATATATACCCAGGGGAAGCCATCAGGGTTATCTGGCAACCCGGGGAACTCTGTGCTTTCATTGCGGTTTTCACAATGGAAAAAAGCAGCTAAAAAGGTGTAAAAGTCATTTTGTATTTTTCGTTTTACAAACGCTGAGAAGTACACTTTTTTTTCATTCAGCCCAAGCCCAGTGTAATGAGTGACAGCAAAATGTAAGTTGGGGAATGGAGGAGTGAGCGGAAGTAGAGGGGAAGGGGCCCTTCAGTACTGTCACAGGTGCCCCATCTGTCGTAGAGTCGGCACTGCGCCTCTGATTGGAGCAATTCAAACAGCCTGGGAAATCAGGTAGCACAGGTACGCTCTGCTGTCACAGAATATGCATTGTATATCGCGCGCCTGATTGGGGCAATTTTTTTACAATTTGGAGAAAGACAGTCCATTAAGTCGCCGGAATAGCTTCAGATCTGGGCGGTTTTTCCATTTTTTTGGGGCACATTTTGTTCCTTGATTACTGCCTGTTCACTCAGTCTTCATCCGTCATTCCTTTATTTTTTTTACACATTCTTTCTTCCTCGATTTTCCCTCCTTTGGGGGTTGTTGTGGAAAGGCCATTTTGTTCTTACCTCACCCGAGGACGACCTCACTGCATTCCATTGATGTCTATTTACCAGAAACCACCTCGGGAGAGACGGGCAGAGATGGAAAAATCACTAGGAGACGGAGGGAAGGCTTTTGAGTTTCATAAGAAAGAAACCATTACGGGAGTTAGCGAGAGTGGGATTCTTCTTTTTTTTTTTTGCTGTTTTGATGCCATAGAAAATCAATACGACTTTGTAGTCTCGCCAAACACTCCAGCTCTTTTCTGTGTCATTACCTATGACAGGTAGGATTCGGAGCAAATGGAGCTATTGTTTCTTGTCAGTGGGATGTATAGAAGCTAAGAGCTATCCACATCTCCTTTAAGAGCTGTGCTTTTCCTCCAGACTGTGAATCAGACTTTTTTAGAAGATAACTGGGACCCTTGGCAATAACTTGTTGGGTAAAGCCCACATCACTGGGACTAAAGGACCAGAGAATGGAAGACACAAGCTCCTTGTTTCATTCTACTTTTAGATTAAAACATAGTTTTAAATAAAACTGCCAGTTTTCAAGCTGGTATCAAAGAAGGGTTTAAGGGATGACTTCAGTGTGTGTTTGCAAGGGCAGTGTTACATTCTTTAGAGACACAAGGTCGTCAGCTGACGGACGGTTCGGTTTGCATCTTTGGCGTTATGAAGATATCTTTCACAGACTCTTATTAAGTGCTTTCATGACAACACAGGATATTGCCTTTTTTTCCCATTCACGGGGGTTTAATGTTAGCGGGGATTGTAATAGATTAAAAACAACATCAGTCAAAATATATGAGAACAATGACATTGGATAATCCTTAACAACACTAGAGAAAACAAATCAGACATTACGGTCATAATCCATGTGGCTAAGGCATAATATCACAATTTAAATGATAAACGCGGGGTGTGTGTGTGTGTGTGTGAATTCTGTCTGCTGTTTGATATAATATCTCATTCTGTGAGGGATTTGCATGCATTGCTAACTTGTAATGAACACTCAGGATTTGGGCGGCGAGCGCACACAGAGACGTGCGGGACAGCGTTGTTTATGACCGCGTACCCAGTTCATTCATATGCATACCCATGTATATGGAATGATGAAGGATTGACCTCCGGGCTTTTTTCTGTAATGACCCCAGGGGGCCATGATAAAAGATTTAACAGGTAATAGTTCCATCAGACGGATTTATGGATCTCACGGAAGCACAAGATGATGTCCAATATACAATTGCAAACGACCGGGGGGGTGTATGGGTTGGGAGTTAGTAAGTGTTTGCATGGGGAGGTGTATGTGACGCCCTGCTAATATTCTTCCCAACACAGTCGCTGACAAACAATGTGTAAAATGGATTTGTTTGTGTGACTCCTTTGTGTTAAGTATTGTTACTCTATTGGGCTTTCATGACCTAAAAGCGGACATTTCTGATGTGTGTGTGTGTGTGTGTGTGTGTGTGTGTGTGTGTGTGTGTGTGTGTGTGTGTGTGTGTGTGTGTGTGTGTGTGTGTGTGTGTGTGTGTGTGTGTGTGTGTGTATGTGTGTGTGTGTGGGCAAGGTCCTGTACTTTAAAGCCACAGCCAAGAAATTGAATGGGACTTGCAGGTCCTGCATGGCGATGAGAAGAGACACTAATTCTTCCATTTGATGTAATTATGGTGTCCATGGCCCAGTCTGGTGCACTAGCCAGATTTATGTTCTTGCTCTCATCCTTGTGTGTGCGTGCTTGTGTGTGCGTGTGTGTGTGCAATTATGTGTGTGTGTGTTGTGTGTGTGTGCGTGTGTGTGTGTGTGTGTGTGTGTGTGTGTGTGTGTGTGTGTGTGTGTGTGTGTGTGTGTGTGTGTGTGTGTGTTGTTGTGTGTGTGTGTGTGTGTGTGTGTGTGTGTGTGTGTGTGTGTGTGTGTGTGTGTGTGTGTGTGTGTGTGTGTGTATGCATAGTAAAGGAGAGACACCAGGAGAGAGAAGAAAACGAATAAAACAGGAGCATTGTAAAACACAGCCTCTCGTCTTAAATCACAGGCCTGGCCCCGGTGGAAGTAGGCTGTAATTACTATGATGTAAGGTGTGAGTGGAATACATTTACATGACAAATTCAATGACAAACTCACCTTCCCATGGTCCTCGTCAGCGGCATCCTAGTGTGAAGGAACCATGATATACGTCCTAGATCTCAATCCCCCTTTCCCCCCCTCCCTCCCCCCCCCCCCCCCCCCAGCCCTCCCCCCCAAGCCCCTCGTTATCGCAAGTTGGTTATGTTTACTTCCTTAAAACTTATAATTATTTAAAATTTTCCGCTGTGAAAATGGATTATTCTTTTAACATATGAACACACAGATAAGAATCTGAAATGAAACGGGTTATAGTCACATTTTTTAATTAGGATTTAATGATGGTTCATTAATATTTCACATTTTTATATTACCTGCTGTGGAGAGGAAAATATAATTCAAAGTCACTGATTGAAAAGCCCCTCAGGATCATATGTCTAGTGACACCACTTCACTAATTGAATTCAGCCAGATTGATTTTCTATAAAGACAAATCATAGATCAATTTGAAAATGGTACTGACCTTATATCCTGTATTGACCAAATCAATAGCCCCACTTGCATCATCTCTGGGATTCATTTTCTGATATTTGATTGTACGTGTTGAATATAGCTACTTATACAATGCACACACACAAAACCACAAACACACAAACACACACACACACGGCCACACTCACTCACATATTTTCTAAGACACACACACACACGCACACACACACACGCACACACACACACGCACACACACACACACACACACACACACACACACACACACACACACACACACACACACACACACACACACACACACACACACACACACACACACACACACACACACACACACACACACACACACACACACACACACACACACACACACACACGCTCACACACACACACACACACACACACACACACACACAGACAATTTTCAAGGTAAGGTCAGAATCATTGGCTGGGACTCATCTATAGCTGCAGATGTCACAGATGCTGCGGACACTGAAGAACCGGAGCCCACTCCCTTAGGGAAGCATCGACCCATCAGCGTCGACTGCACCATGCTGTGGATGTGCTATACGTCTGTGGTGGACAGCTCTGTCTTCCACACTGTGTTGTGTTGAAGCGTTAGGGCAGTCTCCGACTGACCAAGCAAACCGATCAGGAAGGCCGGATCTGTTCTATGAAGGGGGAACTGGACCCCATGGTAGCCCCAAACTCCTCTCGATCCAGGGCCGACACTGGCCGTTTCGCTGCCCTGGGCGACTCAACATTAAATTGTGCCCTGGACACGACTTCCGAGCGCCGACCCTGAGTGGTAGGTTATACAATTAAGAAAAAACAACGGTGGGCCTCTCCATAACTAATTTATATATTTTTGTAATTCAATATAAAGTTTTGGTGCCCCTCCAGGTACTTGGTGCCCTACGCGCTCTGCATACTCTGCGTATAGGGAGCGGCGGGTCTGTCTCTATCCCCGGCAAATACACTCACCCGCCCGCTCTGCAGACTGCTATTGGATCAGAGCAGTACGCGCAGCAGCAGACTCATGGCAATGAGGAGCTCCACGGAACGCCGCAGGAAGTCCCTTGGTTCCTGTGGCGCTCAGACATCTGT
Organism: Melanogrammus aeglefinus; assembly: GCA_900291075.1. NCBI lineage: Eukaryota > Metazoa > Chordata > Actinopteri > Gadiformes > Gadidae > Melanogrammus > Melanogrammus aeglefinus. Next base: position 218,725 of record OLKM01000293.1, on the reverse strand, counting down.
GGCTCCTCTCACTGCCGGAAGTGAGTGAGAGGTGTGAGTGAGTCACTTTGAACCCAGACAGTTTTACTCACTTGTCAAATCCAGATGACCTGTGCAATATGCCTGCAATATATACCTGAGACACTTTCACTTACTTTGGAGTCACTTACTTACTTTAGCTCAGTTACATCAGTATTTTATTGCAATCTGTTGTCGGTAAGATAAATATTTATCTATGTAAAAACGTATGCTGTATTTTCTGTTTGATTTGCTAGTTGTATTTATTGCAATGTAGTTACTGATGCTTATTTACGGCTTGAGCTGAGCAAATGTCACAAATAATCTCCTCCTGGATCAATAAAGTTATCTGTATCTGTATCTGTAACTATAAAGCCATTGTGTATCCAAGAAGCCTAAAGACAGTCCAGCTGTGTCTTCAAAGCTTAAGCTATATAGCCTCAGGTGGAAGCTGCCGCTAAGTGGCCACAGGAACGAGCCATGTTGACCCAGCAAAGGGTCAACCTTTAAAGGCACCATCCATCCCAGTCAACGCTGTTTAAAACTGTTTCCTGATCATTAACTGTCCAGCGCTCCATTAAGTTCTGTTTGGATTCATTTGTTCCCGCGGGTGTGTGTTTGCGGGCGTGTTTAATTCTAATTTTTTTTACTTTCCTTGGTTGACATCATTTGCAAAATATATATAATTTTGAAGGCATTATTTGCGTCTTTAATGGCAGTGGCAGTGAGGGGACAGAGGGTGTTTTAGTCTGTTTGTTGGCATTGTGGCCAAACACCCTATTGGCCAGACTACAGGGGGAATGTTAACCCTTTTATGGATGATTTATTGCAAATACACATTCTTTTTAATTATCCCTGCAGTGAGGTGTCCGATAGATTTGTAAAGCCATTACAGCAAATCAATACTCAGCTCTTAGGTGATGAATTAATTAATGTAGTGTGAAGTTTATCCTGAGTGCTCGCTGAGTGCTGATGGAGGAGATATACAGGGAGGGAGGTTGGGAGAGAGTGGTGAGAGAGAGAGAGAGAGAGAGAGAGAGAGAGAGAGAGAGAGAGAGAGAGAGAGAGAGAGAGAGAGAGAGAGAGAGAGAGAGAGAGAGAGAGAGAGAGAGAGAGAGAGAGAGAGAAGAGAGAGAGAGAGAGAGAGAGAGAGGAGAGAGAGAGAGAGAGAGAGAGAGAGAGAGAGAGAGAGATGGAAGAGAGAGGGGGGGGGGGGGAAGCGAACAGACAGACAGAGAGACGGAGAGCAATGGGTCGGAGATGAATAGACAGAGAAAGAGAAATTGTCCCTCATAATGATTTTGTATAAGTTGTTTGGGCACATTTTAGCTTGCAGTTAATTGCACTTAATTTGTTGTTTTGATTGAAATAATTTGAGGGTAGTAGCCGAGAAACAAACACGCCCTGAGAGAGATAAATAATACCCCCCTCCACCCCCCCGGGCATACTAGCTAAATGGATCGTTATGCTGGAACGGTATAGCTCACATCAGCAGCAACACATCGAGATGCACATTCAAATGCTATGTCTGGACATTGATTCTTGTTTCATTTACCTTTCATTGCACTCCTATCTTCTCTATCAAGCTCTCAATTGCAAGTGTGTTATGCTTCAACAATTGAGCCATTAGGACAACTTTTTTTTTCTGCGACACTTTGTGACCATGGACGGTAACGCGGCAAATTCACAACGACAAAAATGACACAATAAAGTGGATTAAAAATAAAAAACACAAACAAGGACACAGCCGTACCAAGGCAGTTTGCCATTACTTTAAAACCACTTAACCTTCTGTATGAACTCAACTGCACGTCTGGTAAGGGACGTGCGTGTGAGTAGATGTTGTAGCCGTAATGAGCGTGCCATGATGAGAGACCAGGGGAGGAACCGGCAGAGAAACGGAGCGAGACAGTCCAGGAGAAATGTTTTTCCCACATGTGTGCTTATTCCTTTGCATGTAAAAACATTATGCCTATAAGGTACCGTCTACTGTGGGGCGGGTGTGTGTATATTAAACAGCCTCGCTGTAACTGAAATTGCTACTTGTCTGCGGCTAGGCCTACCTTATATAGCGACTAATAGCCGCCATTATTCACCGGCCCTGCGGCAGGGGCCAGAGCCACGGGGCTTTACTTATTTCTTTCCGGAGCTCTAAATTGGAAGTCAGGAGAAAATGAATCGAGGCGGCCGCACGTGGCATGAGGTATCGCTTTGACTTTGACTCGTCCTCAAAGTGTGGCGTTAAAAAAAGAAAAAAAAAAGGCGGGAATAAAAAAAAAATGGAGGAATAGGCTACCTTGTTTGTCATGAGGGCTGAGGGATTCTGTGCTGGAAAGGTCAGGGAAGGGCCGGCTACTGTACAGCTGGGGCTGATGCGTCCTGGATGGCACGGGGGCTATGTGTGTTTTTCTTGGGGTGATTTAGTTTTATGTGTCTTGAGATATTGTTTCACACAGATTGTTTCCCCTGTCCAGACACGGTGATGTCATGCCGTAGACATCACAATGATTACAAGGATTTTTATTTTTTGTTGTTGATATTTTAGGGTTAGTCCCTCAGTTATTAAATGTTGGGTTTTTTTCTGCAGAGTGAAGGAATTGCTTCCGAGGATTAGGTTGGAATGAAATGAACAAACTTGCCACTTTGTCCTGCTGTAAACGTTGTATGTTGTGGGCTGTCTTGGTGATTGACCTTAGTTATTTTAATATTAAAAAATATTTTTCAATAACCTTACACATATCGTTCAGTTGAGCAACATTACTTTTTTGTAGCTGGTCAAATCCTGCAATTCACTCTATCTTGAATTCAGAAACTGGCCATTTCTTTCCTCCATATTTTTTTTTTCGTTAAGAAGTACTCGCCAGAACCCAATCTATAGGACGTCCACATTTTCATCCCTGACCAGTGGCCAGCATTTTATGATAAGCCAGACATCTGATAAATTGGTAATTTTAAGGGCTCGGTCTGGCAGTTGAATTAAGGTGATAGGTTGAGGCTTAGTGCTAGAACCTTCTGAGTTCAAGGTCCAGGGAAAGCAAGGACATTTTGCCCTGAGATTGAACATTTCTCTTCCAAACATGCTGTTGTTGACCCTCAAATAATAATCTTATCAGATAAATAGAGAAGGAACGTTTCTTACTTTCTGTTTGGGGTAAAACAATCAGAAGTGTTTCTAAACCAATAGAAATGTCTGCGCGCTGTGTTTTTCTCTGAATGTTAACACTGCATGTTAATGTTTGTTGATTAAATGAAGAAAACGGTTATTTAAAATGAATAGCTTTAATAATAAACTTTTATTGTTTGAGCAATCCTACCAAAAAAAAATAGTAATAAACATGATTGGTAACAATAAGAGTTGAACAATAAAAAGTAAACGCAAAAATATCTAACAGCTTTTTATAGTTCAACGATTAATGGCAATTAATCATTAATGGTGAGCTAAACACAAGGTTCTTCCTAATATACAGCATTTATTTGATTTGGTAACATGGGACATATAAGTATTAAAAATAAATGAAGATTAGCCTAGCCATGAAATTACGAATTACATTCCCATAAGCACATGGAATTACACATTGTGCAGATGGGATTTTATTTTGAAAAATATGTCTTACACGCCCAAATACAAAAAACTTTTCCTTATGCCATATTTGACTCGTGAATCAAAGAGAATGCTATCTAGTCCCATGCCCATGACATTATACACGTAGGCTTTTTTCATTATTTTCCTAATTACAGACGAATGGTGGAGTCTGATAGGATTTTACAGCTTTCAGCAGCTCCATTGTGTGTTGTGCAAGATGGATACCCCTTGGCATGGGCAATATATCAGCTTTGTGACTCCATATATTGTCTTAACCGTGGGGCGTAATGTAGTGCTGATGCGTTAAGGTGCTCCCTAATATCCAGCATGTTAATTGATGGTGTGCTCAGAAGACGCTCTAAGGTGTTTTCTTTTTTTTCTCTTTTCGAATTGTGCTCATCAAGCTTAAAGCCAAGTGAAGTTTAAAGGCTGTAAAAGCCATGGTTCCTGTCAATGGGTCGGTGGAAGAGGAACCTTGCATTTCCTCCGATAAGCAGATCAAGTCGATGTGATGGACTCACAGTTAACTGGCAAGAACACTGTGTGCCGCAAAGCATGTGCTTTTATGTTCGTTGTTACCCATTTCAGATATAGCTGTTGTTCACTCAAGTCCTCTTTCAAATAATTTGCTCATTAAACAGAATGTTTTCCAAAATACCTTACATGGTAAACCATGTTCCAAATCCTTAAAAAAAACACTTGAGTTGTTCAAACCAACCAAGCAAACAAAACAAGTAACTGAAATTGCTTGGATACGTTTCTCGAGATCCCAGTGGGAAATACAGCTATGACTGGTTATACATTATTTCCAATTGTAGTAGATGTAAAACAAAAAGAAAAAGGAAAAATGATAAAGGCTGAGAAATGCGTTTTTTCCAATTAGATGTTTCTCTTTATCCACCCACACACTGACCTTCCCGGTGCTCCGGTGACGCTAGGTTGGCGACTTCAAGAAAGGAGTCAAGTAGAAGTGGTGTGAAGATGTGTATACGGTAAAATGTCAAATCTAAACAACCTACATTAAATAAAGCCTAGGGTTTGTGGCTTTATTTAGAATGTACTCTTCTTACCCCCTCCTTGCCAATTGCTGTGCGGCTCTGTCATTCCAAGGAAGACATGTGGTCCACTTGTATCCGCTGAAGACATGGGCTGAGAAAGCCACGTCTATTTCCAACAATGGAAATGCCAGGACTTTAAATAACCATTACCTATGTTTCATAGCAGTGCATTCAACCGCAGGGCCTCTGAGTGTAATAAGAGTGTATTGTATTGCCTGAGGCAGGCACAAATGCTATGGCCAGCAGCGATGGAAGGCAGACCCATACCAGGGTGCTATGCTCAAGGCCCAGCTTCCACATGCTTTTGCCCAACTTCTTATTGTATGTTGTACGTCCAGGCACTTAATGTACACACTTACTGTATGTATCCTTGTGCTTAGTACTTGGCATTGTGTAGTGTCTTATCCTAGCTATCTTTGTTGAATACGGGGAATGGGTTAACCTAACAATTGTTAGTGCTTGCCGCTTGGTTCTATGAACATCCTTACTGTACCGACAGCGATATATTGTTTCTCTTTCTTCTGAAAAATATACTTATTGTAGGTCAGTTTGGATAAAAGCGTCTGCTGAATGCCCTAAATCTAAATCTACATCGTTGGGGCCTCACACTTGGGGCTTCCTGAAATGCAAATTGAATCGCTTCACTGGGACATTAGGGAATGAGGTGTATTGGGTTAAAATGATGTGTGTGGAAGCAGATGCACACATTTGTGCATCTGCGGGGTTGCAAAAATTGCGGTCACGAGCCAAATAAGGTTGGCACCACCAGCTCCTTAATGACATACGTCTAAAACCAACGGCAAAGAATCGCTCTGGATAAAAGCATCAGCGAAAAGACTTAATAGTAAACCGTGTTAATGGGGCTATGGCGCCAAACTACCTGAGATTTAAAGATCCACTGTTCAGCAGGGTGCTGTTGCCAGTTAACAGCGGGAGGCCCGGTTCCCTGCATAAAAACTGGCCGCCCTTTGTTTTGCCTGTGCCCTTCCCCTCGATGGTGAGGCTATAGGCGGCAGATGCAGCTGTTTATGGAACGAGAAACACATGCACGCCCATATTAATTTTATTTATATGTTGATTTATTTCCCACCGAAATAATCTGCATTGTGACTTTTATGCATAAAAGTTATATGGAGATTGTTGTAAATGTGATGTTGAGGCACAATTTTTTTTTTAAAGGCTGCATGTTTTGTTATTTATAACAAAGAAGAAGAAGAAAGTCAACAAAGGAAGGCGACTGTTTTTAGCGCGTCAGTTGCTACGGTCTAGCCCGTAACATCTGCTATGCTCGCATCTCTGCCGCTAATGAGAGCACATTTTCGAGAATAGCATGTCTTAAAGCCATTATTGAATCGTGGAAGATGGTATTAAACGTATTTTTTTGGACCTGAATTTAAATGAGCGTCGGGCGTTGGGTAGAAGATAAGACAGGATCTCCCTTGTGTCTCAATGCCTACTGGATACATTATCACACTAGAGACCAGCGATGCCATCTCTATTAACTCTCCTGCACCATCCTCCCCAGATCCCCCAAGGTCTCCCCTTATCCTGGCCTTGTATTGGATTGTGCTCTGAATCCACTTTGCAAAGCAAAAGGATTTCCACAAGCCCCCACCCCGAGTCAATCTTCGCGTTCGTACTGTAATGCAAATTCTTTACTAGGAATTGATTTTAACATGACATCTGTTAAGGGCATCCCCATTTTCTCCCACTTCCGTCGCAAAGATTTATCTGACTGACTGGACTTCATGATACCCCAAACAAGTTTTTACAATCGTTGTGAATTTTGAATTACCACCATGGTTATGATGGGGAACAGTACTCTAAACCGCCCAGGGAGAATATGTCCAGTGGTGTGAGGTTGATCGCAGTGTCGAGATCTGATTACGACTCAATTAATCCCGGGAAATCCCCCCTAACTATTGCGCCTCATAGTCTTAAACCTCATGAAAACCGGATTAGTTAGCGCTCGCACCAGAGACGTCCTCACGTTCTCCTGATTCCGGGCACACGTTAGCTGCAACACTTAATGGATGGATATCATAAAACCTTTCTATTTACATTCTCATCACATGTACCAACGCGGTTGCTGTTTCCAATCTCCCAAGTTGTATGGTTCGGGTTCAATGGGAAATCACGTTCAGGGGAATCCAAAGTGTGAGCCCTCGGGGGGACGGTTGACTAAAGCGGGAGGAGACCTAGCAGTGCATGGAGGTTCACGAGGAACCAAACCCCCAGACACCGCCTTTAAGCAAAGCCTTTCTATTTCCTTCTAGGGCAGGGCTGCGAACTCCTCCTGTCACACAAAGCAGCAATTCAGTTTCCACGAGCCAAGGACAGGCTCGTCGTATCAGCAGGTGAGCGGTTAACCATATCAGCCAATTAGAGGTTATGAATGCAATAGCATGCGTTTAACCCAGAGAGGGAGACATCTAACGCAAACCAATGTTCAAGGGGTGTTGGGGTCTGGGTCTCCTAAAAGGTGACTATAAGGTGTTTATTTTTTCAATGAACCTATTGTCATGTTGAGATTGCTGGCAGATGATTAATTTTTTCATTTACATAAATCCCTGCTGATAGAAAACCCTTTTGGCCCCGCATGAAGCAACAAAGATGTTTTCCCTCGTCACATTGTATTCTATACCAAGTGGTCTGGGTGTTTCAGTTTCTAGGTCATAGACACCAGGTTAAATGTAACCACAGGGCTCATAGGATTTTTATCCTTATTAAGACAACATCTCATAAGGTAAGTCTCTTTTCATACAAATTAAATAATAAAACTGCTGTACGTAACTCATTGGCCCCTTAAACATACTGATACAAATAAACCCACTATCTTATTTTAGGGTTAAAATATACTTATATTTACCCTGACACAGAGATTAAATCTTTCATGGAGCAATCAGTCGATCCACTCTACTGTGGATAGGTGAAAATAGATAACAGCATGTAATGATCCTGCATTGTTGACCTTGCTTCCTTCCTCAACTGTCTTCTTCATATATATAAAGATAGAATCTATATATATTGATCCATCTATATATATTTATCTATGGTGATGTATGAGAGAGGGAGATGTTGAGAATTTGAGAGAGATAGGGAGAGAGAGAGATTGAGACAGACAGGGAGAAAGGGAGATAGTGAGATAGAGAAACACAGCCGAGAGAGGGAGAGTGACAGAGGGAGAGAGGGAGACAGACAGGGAGAGAGAGAGAGAGAGATAGATAGATAGAGAGAGAGAGAGAGAGAGAGAGAGAGAGAGAGAGAGAGAGAGAGAGAGAGAGAGAGAGAGAGAGAGAGAGAGAGAGAGAGAGAGAGAGAGAGAGAGAGAGAGAGAGAGAGAGAGAGAGAGAGAGAGAGAGAGAGAGAGAGAGAGATGGAGACAGACAAGGCTAGAGGAAGATCTTGAGATCAAGAGACATACAGGGAGAGAGAGAGAGATAGTGAGAGATAGAGACAGACAGGGAGAGAGGGAGATTGAGGGAGATAGTGACAGATGAAGACATTGAGGGAGATACCGAGAGCGAGAGATGGTGAAGGCAGAAGGGAAGCCGGATCAGAGTGACCTAGTGAGATCATTCCGTGGGTTATTCCCTAGTTTAATATCGGCGCTCACTCTAATATATATTTATGAAGCTTTCCTCTGCACACTGACAGCCCAGTTATCTGAGCAGCAGGTGTTCGGTCCTTGTTGTGTACAGCCCAGGTTTTAGGATTGGGGGTGTGCGGTAGCACACACACACACACACGCACGCACGCACGCCCGCACACACACACACACACACACACACACACACACACACACACACACACACACACACACACACACACACACACACACACACACACACACACACACACACAAACAAACACACACGCACACCACACACACACACATACACAGACACACTCATGCAGGTCAAAACACAGCATACCAGAAATTTGATGAGCTACACTTTCAGTGTTTCAAAGGTCAAGAACTGCAATGTCTTGTTACAGTCGACAGGTGCATGTGGAATATCAATGCTAGTGTCTGGCATGAGTGTGTATGTGTATATGTGTGTGTGTGTGTGTGTGTGTGTGTGTGTGTGTGTGTGTGTGTGTGTGTGTGTGTGTGTGTGTGTGTGTGTGTGTGTGTGTGTGTGTGTGTGTGTGTGTGTGTGTGTGTGTGTGTGTGTGTGTGTGTGTGTGTGTGTGTGTGTGTGTGTGTGTGTGTGTGTGTATGTGTCTTATTAACTTGAAGTCAAAATGGAAATTAGAGCTCAGAGTGTGGTTAAAGGGTCCTCACTAGCACTCATATGAGAGATAGGACCTTTACTGGCATGAGAGCAGAGATCCACGTGTGTGTGTCTGTGCATGTGAATGTGTGCATGCATGTGTGTGTGTGTGTGTGTGCGTGTGAATGCTTGTGTGCGTGCGTGCATGTGTGTGTTTTTGAGTCCATTTCACTTGAAGTCAAAATGGAAATAGCCCTCCGCATGAGTTTAGAGGGCCCTCACTAGCTCTTATATGAGAGATAGGACATTACTTGGCATGAGAGCAGAGGTCCCTGTGTGTGTGTGTGTGTGTGTGTGTGTGTGTGTGTGTGTGTGTGTGTGTGTGTGTGTGTGTGTGTGTGTGTGTGTGTGTGTGTGTGTGTGTGTGTGTGTGTGTGTGTGTGTGTGTGTGTGTGTGTGTGTGTGTGTGTGTGTGTGTGTGTGTGTGTGTGTGTGTGTGTGTGTGTGTGCGCTTGGGCACATTTGTCTATGTGTGGGTGTATGTGTGTGCATTTGTGTATTTGTCTATCCTCTGGCAAAAACCTTTTCCAGATTTCTATTGCATCAAATAAAACAACAGAATCCTTCCTTTGGTATTTTTCACTGGAAGCATGGCTTATGGCAAAATGAAAATGCTGTTGAATCAAATATTTACCAGTGATTATACATATAGAGCAACATATCCAGTATGCATGATATATATTTTCTATATATATACACACAATCTACAATAGCTGTCTGCTTGTAGACACTTGTGGATTTAAGGTGTTACCTCAGTCAAAATTGTTTAACGAAGATTTGGTCCTGTCCAGAATCGTGCATGTGGGAACACGTCTGAATATTTCACATCACCCTAAGGCCTTTATGCACTCGTTAGCTAATAGAAAAGCTGGCGTTTCATTTATTAATCTGACATCTGTACTGTTTAGATCTGCCATCCTCGCTACAAAGGGGGGGCGGATGGCTCTTGGCTCATACCTGTGAGCCATACGCATGTTTGAGTACTCCCCTCAAAGACCGAGCGCGCTACCATTGGCATCTGTTTTCTCTGACTCGCGTGCACATTGGATATACAGCCAATGAGTAATAGCTGCTTGTGAAATGTCCGCACAAAGTTCTTGTCTTTAAGACTTCCTGGCACTCACACACACACACACACACAAGCACGGATACATACACGTACACGCACAGACGCCTGCGCACTCTCACACAGACACAGACGGTATCATATCATCGGTATCCTATGTGTGGATCCATTGCTCAATAAGGAGATGAGTAATAATACTTATCATCCTTTGGCTCCGTTGGTGCTAAACAATAACGCTATTCAGTCAAAGTGCTCCAGGTAATGTTTCTGTATCTGTTACCTGTTTAAAAAAACTCAAGCAGCCTGGCATGGATGTACATTGCTTGGATGTATAATGGTGATTATATCGTTGTGCTGTCCATTGCCAGAGCATCAAGCTTATGTTGCCGTTGAATCATCTGTCTGCACGGAAGCCTGCGCTTCTTCTTAACGTACATTATTGCACAGCATTACATCTACTCTGTGACAATCTGGGGTTATCACTGCCTGTTTAAAATGTACATTGGGCGATTACTTAGCAATGAGGCATACAATGATTGCCTGTAGGATGATCGACTTGTTCAAAGTGTACGGTTTTTGTGTTTATGTCTCATTGTTACACTTCATTTGGTGTTTGCCGTCAACCACAATACATGCTGTGGAAGTATTTTCAAGGATTTCACCAATGAGCTTTATTGGGCAATCTTTCGTTCAAATCAATAAACCCACAATAATGTGTGCGTTTGTTATCCCCGGGGCTGAAAATGCAATATATAAAACACCACAACCATCAGAAATGAGTGCTGAAACCGTGTAAGAAGAAATGCATGATGGTCGTGGAATTCTTAATATGCTATTGCAGCACTGTTGCGTCACCTGAAGTTTGGCTCTCCTCGGATTCTGAGGAGAAAGTCACAAATAATTGATTTGGCAAGCTGTTATTTTGTTGTTCGCCGAAAGAGAAGGGAAATAAATGTACAAGCCCGAAACGATTGGATAGGGCCGGAGCACACCGTGTCTTTTCTAGACATCTCAGATAGGGTACAACGTCTTATAAAGTCAGACAATGCAGGTCCGTGGTCGACGGCATTCACCCGTTGTCATGAATGCAATTTTCTCCAGCGGGAGGGAAAAACAGACGGACGGGCCGACCTGTATAGTGTGACTTGACTGTTGATAAATCGCATTATGTATGTGGCTGTGGCTCCTCTCCGCAGCACTTCATCAGCCCATTTCTGCTTCATTACGTGGAGTTGCATCGGGGCGGCAATGCAATCCCCCCTTTGCTTTTCAATTTTGTCTACAAAAGGCGAATTTGTACGAGATGCCGAGAGGATGGCGCTCGGTGGTGGCCGGAACGACGAGGCCCCTGCCCGCCCGGATGTGCAGCGAAGCAAGGCAGCAGCAGCTTGATGGATGGAGTGATAGCGGACCAAGCGAGTAGGAGGCCGAGATTGGATAGATTTATAGCGGTGCTGGGGGACGAGAACCCATCTGCATTTATATCCGTTGTATGTTCACCTTTCCATTTAAAAGAGAGAGGGCTCCATGGCCCCCGTTCGTGCTGCCAAATAAAAAGAAAGAAGAAGAAGCATCAATATTCTTTATGATTTGACTCGCAAGAAGACATCTCTAAACGCACTAAAATAGAAATACTAAGGGCGTTTTAGGTATTCCACACTGGTCCGCGAGTGACTTGCTAGAGCGCTCGCCTAAATTGCACGGTATTTCCCTTGTGCATTAGGTACATTTCACATTTTTCAGAATAAAGAAATACTATTTCCTGTGTGAGGTGCATGTGTCCGAGTGTGTTTGTGATATTTTGTGTGTGCGTGCATATGTGGGTTTGTGCATCTAAGTGTGTGTGTATGTGTGTGTGATTGTCTGTGTGTGTCTGTGTACGTGTGTGTGTGTGTGTGTGTGTGTGTGAGTCGGTCTGCATCTATGCGTGTGTGTGTGTGTGGGTGTGTGTGTGTGTGAGTGGGTGTGCATCTATTTGTGTGTGTGTGTGTGTGTTTGTGTGTGAGTGGGTGTGAGTGTGCTAGCGGGTGTCGGTGTGTGTCTGCATATGTGTGTGCGCGTGTGTGTATGTTTGTTTCAGTGGGTGTCTGTGTTTGTCTGTGTGTGTGTTTCAGTTTGCGTTTCAGTGTGTGTGTGTGTGTGTGTGTGTGTGTGTGTGTGTGTGTGTGTGTGTGTGTGTGTGTGTGTGTGTGCGTGCGGAGGCATCTTCTCCCACGCTGAAATTTGGCGCGATGGCATGACATCGGCGGTTCACTGCACAGTGAAACAGCAGAGCACAATGACAGCCTGGATGGTGGATAGTGTCGTGTCCACTGAAGCATGCACCCCATCCTTGGCCAATGTATACCCACGTCGTTTCAATGACCTGCCTGCTCGTGGTGTTGTGTTACCACATTTCGGTTGTCCCTGCTGCAGTCACAAATCACAACGGTATGGACAATGAGATTGACCCACTAGATTACATTCAGATGCTTTTATACCCACATACCGACTTAATGTTCGAAAGCTTGTTTTATTTAAATGGCGAAAAGTAGTTCCTCCAACAAAAGAAAAAGGGATTGGGTTTAGGCCCAAAGTCTGTTTTGAGCCAATGGAATTAATCCTAAACATAAACACATCGGTCAGAGTTCAGATTGCTAAGGTTTTTCACACACAGACACACATGCACGCACACGCACAGACATACACACACACACACAAACAGTCGGATACACACACATCCTCACACACACACGCACGCACAAACGCACACACACACACACACACCAACCAAACACACACAAACACACAGATAATGAGTGCATGTTGAATACTGCATACATAATATGTGTAATGAATGCTGATAACACTATCCCATAGCCTACAGACCTAAGCACTCCAGACCTCTCTAGAATGTGGCGGAGCTGCTCAGCCTGCAACATCTGGCTATGATGAGGGAGATCAGTTTTGACCTTACCAGTGAGCATGTACTCTACTGGCTAACATTTTGTACAATAATTTGATGCAGGTTTCTGTTTGAGTGTGTGAGTGTTGTTGTGCCCGTGTGTGTATGTGCGTGTGTGTTTCTGTGTGTGTGGTTGTGTGTGTGTGTGCGTGTGTATATTTCTATGAGTGTATGTTAATGCATTGGAATATTCAGTCGCCCAGGGCACTGGTTTTTCCTGACAATGACTTATAGCAGCAGTGAGAGTTAATTTGAGGCAACAACAGTAGAGAAGATTCCAAATTATATTTCTCACAGGTCTTGAGAAGAAATTGGAGCAAAATTTAACCTGCTTAATGTAAAATAGAAGGAAAATCAATTGTTGTGGGGCTGACTTTACTTTGTAATATTATCAAGTTTTGAAAACATGCTGCTGTTTAATATGGCACCATTCCTAAACATAATATTTTCCTCTGATAGAACGAGATTGAAGAGTGGAAAATGTAATGAAAATAAATTGTTATTGCAGGATTAAATGCACATCTACATCATTGTAGCATACAAAAGATGCTTACTCTTTAAATCTGTAGGCACGTGTTAGTATTTTTAAATACCAAATAACAAAAACAGATAATTACCTTTTTTTCCTCTATCTTCATTTCTAAAAGAAAAGAAAACTTTCTCCTCAGAATAAAACTAATTTGCATTCCAAAATAGAGAGTTGGTTGTCTAATGAAGTCCTTTGATAACATGACGTATTGACCCCTCAATCATTCTTCATCAGCCTCCGGAAGAAAGAAAAAAAGAAAGAGAAAATGAAAGAAAGAAGGCAAGAAACAAAGAGATCTATCATCAGGAACAACATGTTCCTATCTTCACTCATTCTGGCTTTGGGCAACATGTTTTAATGATGAGCTGATTCTATGTGTAAAGTGCTTGCCGGCCTAGCCAGGAATGCCTTTTGCACATGTCAGGGTCGGGGTGTGGAGGGCTGTTGCGGGGGGCGGGGGCGTTGGGGTGTGCTTGTAATCTGAGGCTCATTACCGCTGCAGAGGCTGAGAGAGCTGAGACGGAACCAAACATCTCCTCCTAGTGCCGGATTACTTGTCCTTCAGTGGTCTCTCTCTTTCCTTCTCTCTCCCCCTCTCCCTCTCTCTCTCTCTCTCTCTCTCTCTCTCTCTCTCTCTCTCTCTCTCTCTCTCTCTCTCTCTCTCTCTCTCTCTCTCTCTCTCTCTCTCTCTCTCTCTCTCTCTCTCTCTCTCTTCTCTCTCTCTCTCTCTCTCCCTCTCCTCTCCTCTCCCTCTCTCCTCCTCTCTCTCTCTCTCTCTCTCTCTCTCTCTCTCTCTCTCTCTCTCTCTCTCTCTCTCTCCCTCTCTCTCTCTGTCTGTCTGTCTGTCTTTCTGTCTGCTCCCCTCTTCCTTCCTCAGGGACTCGTAAGAGCAGAGTAGGTTTTTGGGCCAGTTTTATTGAGTTTGCCCAGGATCCTGGAGAGGCCTATTTACCAATAAGGTCAAGATGAGGGTGCAAATCCTTCCAGACGTGCAAGTGTGTGTGCGTGTATGTATGTGTGTGTGTGTGTGTGTGTGTGTGTGTGTGTGTGTGTGTGTGTGTGTGTGTGTGTGTGTGTGTGTGTGTGTGTGTGTGTGTGTGTGTGTCTGTATGTGTGTGAGTGTATGTGTGTGCGTTCAAATCTCCAAGGCATGTGTTATGTGCTGTTTTTTAATGTTTTGGCAGTATATTAAATTTCTCAATGCCTCATACATCGGGGCTTATCTTGCATATTGAGTGTGAAGACCTGTATTGACTGAACTGCGCATGGCCTCGTTCCGTTGGGAAGCTTTCGCCGGCTGCGGTCGCATTCAACTCACAGAGGCAAGCGTGAGCAACTACCAGGGCTCTGTCGAGAGTTACGTGGGAAAATACTCGAAATAAAGTATACGGCAATTGAGACGTTGCCTCCTCTCTCCCGGTGTGTGTAATGGTGCGGGTAAGACGAGCCCTTCTCAGGGTTCAAGTGTCACCCAACAAGTGGCGTGCCTGTGCAGAGCTTTATTGATGAAATGAGCAGACATCCACGTTATGACCTCATTACAGAGTCCAGAACGGTTTAACGAGCAGTGGCAAGAGTTCACGCAGAGTTTAAGCAGATAGACTTTCCGCGTTCTACCCTGTTAAATAACACCTGTGAGTTCACAAGCAAGGCTGTGTCTGGTGCTATGGCTGCTGTAATAGCTGCTGTACGACAGGAGTTTCATTCAAATAAAGATCGGATGCAAAGGCGTTTCCCCCCGGACGAACAAAAACGCTTTTCCATATGCGCTCTGAGAGCATCCACTTGTGAAATACTGGAGAGAGGAGGTTGTCGACGGGTGGGGGGGGGGGGGGGGGGGGGAGAGGGACTCCAAGTGCGGGCTGAACGTTTAGTCTCCGTGGGGCCACCCCTTGAAACAGACCTAGATGAGAATCAGAGCCCCGTGCATTTAAATGACTTGCCTCCACCAGCTTTTTTTCGTTACTCCATTTCACATGAGAATTGAAAGAAAGAGAGATACTGAGAGAGAGAGAGAGAGAGAGAGAGAGAGAGAGAGAGAGAGAGAGAGAGAGAGAGAGAGAGAGAGAGAGAGAGAGAGAGAGAGAGAGAGAGAGAGAGAGAGAGAGAGAGAGAGAGAGAGAGAGAGAGAGAGAGAGAGAGAGAGGGAAAATAAGTAAGAGTGGAAAGACGGGATTATGTTTAGAGACAAAAAAAAGAGACATTCTTGACATCCAACGATGTATATGCGGTGAGGGTAATTTATTCTACAAAGGGATTTGTGTCCATCAAAGTCGAGTGAAATGTTATGTAAGGAAAGTACATCTGGGAAAGGAAACATACTGGGCTGTAACTGATCCTTTCAGCTTGTTCTGCACTGTTTTACTCACCTTCTCTGGTATACTGGAACGGTTTGACGAATCGACTGACGAATATCTGCCAGCATGACACATTCGTTTTAACTCGGTTTGGCGGGTCTGATTGGTGGGTCTGCTCTACCACAAAGTCAACACAGTCCTCAACCAACAGAAGTATATCCTATAAACCGACAAACTTAAGAGCTCAGGATATCTTACGTAAACTAAAGAAGCGACACAATTTAACAGCATCTGCCCAAAAAAAGAACACAATGAGCATGTCCTACTTACGATTGATTACAAAGTCTAATGAGTGGCCCAAAAATAACCAACCACCCCTCCTGGTGCTCCCCACCCTGCCAACCAACGGGGTGGTTCAATGGAAGAGAAAGCCCACCCATGGAGCCTGCGCCGCGGATTGGACCCCAGCTACTCGCCCAGCTTCTCTCACCACTGTCTTAATACCGTAATACCGTAGTGGCCGTAACAGACAGACAGACAGAGCTGGAGATGAAGGGCTGCTTGTTGTAGGTGTAGCCTGCCGTCTGAGGACCCTTCTTGGGCTGCCCCAGTTCTGCGGTAGTGAGGCATCTGGAGAAACCCTTGGGCCGTCCAGTAGCTTTAGCCCCTGGCAAGGCTTCTAACCTGCGCCATGGGAGGGCTTCTGGGGACCCCCAGGGCCGGAACGTGGTTAACAATGAAGGGGCTTCAACAAAGAGCTGTGGGAAGATCGGGCAAAGAAGAACAAATGAAACAACTTCAATAAGAGGGGGAATAATTAGCATATTGTAACACAATTAACTCACTCAGGTTAATGAATTCACCTTAATGGGAAACCTCCAATGAACGGAGGGTGAGGATTGTGGCCGGATCATTGGCTGATGACGCTACAGTCATTGGCGGAGGCCCTTAGAAATCTGCCAACCGCCAATGTTGGAGTAAGACACATACTCTGCGATCAATGGCAATGGGCACTGTCTGTCTTTTGAGCCACGTGTGATTGTCTGATAGAAGGCGGTATTGAGGCGGGAATGAAGATACACGGACGGATGGGAAGCACAAAAATCATCCGAGAGTGAAGGGAGAGCGAAAATAAATCATCAATATATTGGGGGACAGCTTGTCCAAAGAGAAATAGTGCCAAACAGAATGCAGGGGACTAGAGGTAGGGTGAGAGAGAGGGAGAGAGCGAGAGAGAGAGAGAGAGAGAGAGAGAGAGAGAGAGAAGAGAGAGAGAGAGGAGAGAGACGAGAGGTAGAGAGAGAGAGAGAGAGAGAGAGAGAGAGAGAGAGAGAGAGAGAGAGAGAGAGAGAGAGAGAGAGAGAGAGAGAGAGGGAAAATAAGTAAGAGAAAAAAATAAGAGAGAGAGACTGACCACAATGGAGATAACGAGAGGAAAGAAAAAATGTCGACACTATAAAAGGGTACACGGAAGTAAAATAAAGAAGGGGGCGGATGCGACGGTGGATGGGCGCGGGGGGGGGGGGGGGGGGGGGGGGGGGGGGGGGGGGGAGGCACAGGATGGCTATAAAGCAATACAGCTAATAAAGTACAACAAGGACAATTAGGAAAATACGATTCAAGGTCAATATCATTTGTCCTTGGCGTCCAATGTCCTTGCGCGTCCTCTAAAGAGAGTGCTTATTTAATGTCTAGGATCCAAGAAAAACACAACTGACGCGATGAAACATTTATAACCTGATGGACTCCCTCCCCAACAAGTGCCGTCTTGTTATTACTGATGTTTACTGCGTTAAGTGTGTCAGTGTGTGTTTTGTGTCTCCCACCGGTAACTAAATTTACACAATATAAAAGACATGGGCATAACTTGGAGCACAGTCCGTTATGACTCTCTGTGTGAGTGCATGTAAGTTTTTGTGTCTTTGATTGTGTTTTTTTTTGTTATTATGTGTGTGCATGTGCGTAATTTTGGGCCAGTTTTATTGAGTTTGCCCAGGATCCTAGAAAGGCCTATTTACCAATAAGGTCAAGAGGGTGCATGTGCATGATGTGTGTCTTTGTGATTGTCTTTGTTTCGGTGTGCATGCTTGTGTGTGTGTGTGTGTGTGTGTGTGTGTGTGTGTGTGTGTGTGTGTGTGTGTGTGTGTGTGTGTGTGTGTGTGTGTGTGTGTGTGTGTGTGTGTGTGTGTGTGTGTGTGTGTGTGTGTGTGTGTGTGTGTGTGTGTGTGTGCGTCAATGCATTTGTTTTTGTGTGTGATTAAGTGTGTGTGTTAGTGTGTGTGTGCGTTACCTGTGTATATGTGTGTGTATGTGATTGTGTGTGCGCATTCCTGTGTGTGTTTTTGTGTGTTTGCGTGTGATTATCTGTGTGCGTTTGTGTGTGTGTGTGTGTATGCTGAGGGGCTGTGTCTGCGTGTGTGCGTTTCTATGTGATTGTCTTCATGCGCCTTGACCTTTAACCCAATCCATCCAATTGTGTTCCTTTGATGCTGAGCTGGCCTTCTGCCCAAAATTTGTCCTAATCCGACACCTAAATTGACATCCCTTCCTGGGGTGTGCGGGACGTATAGGATTCATGGGCGCCATACGGGGCAGTATGTCAACGTAACAATAATGGTTTTATTATACGATGCTACCTAGGAGCCAGCTGACAAGACAAGGGATGTATGCTGCCGCTAAAATCACAGACAACATGGAAATCATGGTCTATGATGTATTCTGTGGCCTCTTCTTCTGGGCATGTTTGTTCAGCGTGTCTCTCTCGCCTTGATTTGCTGAACCCCCCCCCCCCCCCCCCCCCCCCTCTCCCCCCGCCGGCCGACAGCACACACAAACAAAAACATAGACAAATAAAAAAATACCTCACTCTGTGACTGCAATACAGCGAGAGGTGGGTGTGATTATTCCAATCGCATATTTCAACTGAAACATCCAGCATTTTAAAGGGAAAGAAAACCACATGTTTAGACATTAGTATTATAGTGTGTCGCTGTGTCATGGGAAGTGCTTCGTTCCAACCCCCGCACACACACAAACACAAACAAACGCGCCAGCAAAAATGTGGTTTTCGTTGCAGTCATTAAACAGCACAAATTTGACTTTCGGTAGGTGAGTGAATTTGTCCTCATTACCGAGGAAAAGTTCTTCACTTACTCTTTTGTTTATGTCTTGAGTGAGTGCCACGTTTTTAGTGTCGCTATTAAGTGTTGTAAACCATTGTGAGAATCCTTGAATTTTAATCACACGCAATGTGTTTGGGCGCGTAGGTTCATTTAAATCTCCCTTTGAATTACAACCTATTCGATACTCACACTTGATGTAACAGTATCTCTACCATTTCCTCCACCATCTGCTTGCTCTTCTCAATGTCACATGCAGAAATGAACGAGTCACACGTTCTCGGTTCTTACTTCTCCAGGGGCAAATCTCAGTCTACATCCTGACCAAACCTGAGCCTGACAAAAATAACAGCCATCAAGGTAATTGTTCCTCCGATGCGATTGGCTTATGTGTGGTTATGAAGCTGCTGCCTAGTGCTACATTAACAAAATATTAAAATAATTTGCTCCAGGCACTTTTTCTCCTCATTGCTTTCTCTGCTCATTATTTTTTGCTGAAAGAAAACATGGACTTAATTTTCCATTTCAATTATTCCTTTTTCCTCTTGCGATAATGTAAC
>OLKM01000293.1:189295-194295 GCA_900291075.1 Melanogrammus aeglefinus | reverse complement strand
GAGAGAGAGAAAGAGAGAGGAGAGAGAGAGAGAGAGAGAGAGAGGAGAGAGAGAGAGAGAGAGAGAGAGAGAGAGAGAGAGAGAGAGAGAGAGAGAGAGAGAGAGAGAGAGAGAGAGAGAGAGAGAGGAGAGAGAGAAAAACACAACTACAATGTATAGGTGGTATAGGTGTTGATTGACCCATGGATAACGTAGATGGATTGCAGGGAGAGGTGATGCATAAAAGTGAGAAGGGGAGAGTTGGAGAGAGAGAGAGAATGAGAGAGAGAGAGAGAGAGAGAGAGAGAGAGAGAGAGAGAGAGAGAGAGGAGAGAGAGAGAGAGAGAGAGAGAGAGAGAGAGAGAGAGAGAGAGAGAGAGAGAGAGAGAGAGAGAGAGGGATTTATTGGCAGAACAACACTGGGATAATGAAGCATTGTTTTGATCCAATCACTAGGAATCACTTGTTAAAACAAAATCCTCACAGAGAGATCTGAGAGATATGCAGAGGATAATATTATCTCATACTCTCTGATGCAAGGGAGGTTCAGTTTGAGATTATTGTTTCCTAATGTTCTGACCCGCTAATTGGGACTTATTTTACGAAGTTAATAGGTCAATGAATATGATTGAAGGGCAATTAGAAACTATTAATTTTCAATTGTATCCGATTCCCTGTGTTGAAAGAATATCATGTCTCCGATAGTTTCAACATTTTTTTAGACTGTAGTCACTTTCCAGATCGATTGGTAGTCCAAGTTGATTGGTAGGCAACTTTGGTATGATTAGTATACCATTTTATTTGAGTGTTTGCATTTAATTCATGGTTTGCTTGCCATCTGTTTATAACTTCTACAACCAGGAAACTACGGTGATGTAGAAAATTCTGACAAAGTGAAGCGAGGCAGTAGGACACGTTCAAACATAATACTATTATATTCAGCACGAAGATACGTTGACGTTATTAGTGTCCAGGTCATTTGAAAGGGCTTGACTGCCCCCTACAGGTTGTGAAGGGCATTCATTTTTAGAAGGCATGAAGTCATCTCTTTGTCTGGATTCAAATATGATGTAATGGCAAACTGCTACAGAAAGATTATGTCATTTTCTTTTTTCTTTTTTCACCACGGCGACTTGACATTGTGATGCTCGCTGTGAAGCCTGGAGACTGTCAAGACAAAAGACATTAAGAGAAGAGAGGAGACGAGAAATGTAACATAATTAGAGAGATTGAAGACAAGTTGGATGAGGAGCGAGGAGAGAGGAGACCGGGGAAGAGGAGGAGGAGGAGTGGAGAGGAGGGAGAGGAGGAGAGAAGAAGACATGACAGCCCAGACGAGCAGATATGAGGAGAAGCTCCAAATATTAGCTCTGCGTTATAATACAATGGACAGTAAAGGGAACAGTGATTCCTAAGTGTTTGAAGATGTGTTCATGACGCCAGGGAAGATAGGGAAGTCAGACTGCTGCCCTAGAACTGTGAGAGGAACATACCTCAGTGCACACTTCTGAATCAGGTCCAGACGAGTTGACAGGTTAAAACCGGATGAAGCTGCAGTAACTAAAGGATATTATCTTCTTGATGTTCTTAAATTAGCTTTGTGGGAAAGTTTGAGAAAAAGTACTTAATTCCGCCGTTTGGTCTTCTTTAATTCAATTTGATTTGATTAAACACAGGCGTGCTGTATATTCAGTCATCTTGGTTTACAGAACGTCACAATCTGACAAAACATACAGAAAAGCACCTAGTTCCAACTTCTATGTTTGATTAAAATGACCACAAATGTGTTTTTTGGTGTTTTTTATTATTTCCACATGACAGGTTTACATTTTCCACTTTGGACGGTTGACTGATTTAAATTGTTAGAACATTTAGAAAGTTAATTTGACGAAAGGTAGAACGGAGAGAGGCAAAAATAGGAGCTTTAAGCCCCGCCAAATGAAATGCTTCTTTGTGTTATCGGCATTGTCATAGCTTTGTAGGTGCTTATTTTCCGTCTAAATATTTTGATTGAAATATTCTGTATCATCACGGGACCTCGTTTCATGGAGGTCATAAAGAGTTTTTCATTCCTGCTACTTCCTTTAAAAGGGAGAAGCGGGGTCTTTTAGCATGCCCAAGATATCAAGAGGAAATTTAATGAAAAAATGTATTTCATGGAAAATGGTATTCAAGTCAATTCAATAGATCTATTAACAGCAGGCGTGGAATGGATTTGGTCGTTGTAAGAGAATAATGCAAGCCAAGTCTGCCGCAGCATTTTGTAAATACACTGACAAACCCAGCTATGCCAGAGAAGCCAGGCTTTTATTTGCATGGCATTGAAAGAAAACCTTCATAAAGAAGGCAAAGAAAGCACCTTATGTTCTACTATAGACCACCTGATGGATACTGAATTGCTTGAAAACCATAACGTTATAGCTCAACCGGGCATCACAGAGGATACTCAAAGAGTGTACATATGGGGGAAGGACAGTGAGCATTTGGCATTTACCCCAACAGGAAAGTGCCATTTATGTGCCAAGCTAAATATCTCCTTGTTGGGTACGACCCGAAAATTGATGTCAAAGTCTATCTTAGATTTAGTCTGTGCTTTTGGCCATGACCCAGGAGTTTAAAGAAGCAGTTGGAAAATAATTCCTGCTAATGGAAATGAAATGTAAAATTATGCAAATCAGTCTCCAAGCCATCAGGAGTAGTTGCAGACATCTTTTTATTTAAATGTATATAAATGGATTTGGGGGGAGAGGGGTTGGAAGGGGGGGGGGGGGGGGGGATGGTATCTTTCTTCTCTACTTCAGTTTTTTTTCAAGCCATTTGGCAGAGATGCTTTAGAGAGCGCGTTGTTTAATTTCCAGTTAATTGGCGCTCTGCTATTCTCTACTGGTGCTCTCCTCGGCTGTTTCGGCCCCTAATGATACATATATTATTGCAAACTTCTCGGAAGTGTGCTAGGCTTTAACAAGGGGGGGTTGTGGGGGGTTGTGGGGGGTTGTGGGGGGGATTGTTCTTGCTGTCTTCCAGTGTGGTCGTACACCGCTGAGATTTGCTAATTTGATGCAATGCGAGTCCCGGGCCATGTCTCCGTGACTCGGGACTGTTTTATTTATTTTTTTTATCTTTTTTTTTTCCAGATTCACTTTGTTTTTGTCCTATCTCGCTGAGGTTGAGAGCTTCTTAGGGCCAATGCTACGTCTACATGATCGAGTTGTGCCTGTGTCTTTGTGTTCTTGTGTGTACGTATGTTGTTGTGTTTTTGTGCTGGTGTGCTTTTGTGTTTGTGCGTTTGTGTGTCCGTTAGAGAGTGAGTGAGTAAGTTAGTGAGTGTATGAGGGAGTGAGTGAGTGTATGAGTGAACCGGTGAGTCAGTGATTGAACGAGTGAGCGATTTAGTGAGTGAGTGTGTGAGTGATTGTATGAGTGTGTGAGTGTTTTCGTAAGTGTGTTTTGCTTTGCCCCTTCGTCCACCGTCCAGATATGCAAACCTGTCATCTCGGGGTTGACTCTCGTCACCAGGGGCTGTCTCTCTGGTGACGTGCAATCAACTGAAGATCCTTCTTCAGTGCTGCTCTTAAGCCGCTTAGAGACCCTCTTATTCCTGAGTGTACATATGTGTTGGCTGTATATCTTTTTGCTTCTCTCAAGTGCGTGAGTATGTATGTGTGTTTGTTTGGTTGAACTCGGCAGTGGCGCAAGCGGTCCATATGTGCTACACCACTTTGTGATTGGACCTGAGAAGCAATGTGTGCACGAGAACCTCGCGTCCGCATGTGCACACCTCCAGACCAATCGAGAAATCCCTTGTTGTGGCTTTTTTTTTTTTCGCTCTTCCCACACCGGCTCCTGCTTACCTACATGTGTCTCGCCGCGTCTGCTGAAGTGTCATTTGGGTGCTAAGATCCTCTTAACATTGGAAAACTGTTGATACCTACTTAAAACTATTGCACTGTGGCTCGCGGCTCTATAATCTAGCCAGAGCAGAGGCAGAAAATGCGAAGAAGCCGGTGGATTGCATGGGGGTTGGGGGTGGGTTTTGGAGGGTTGGGGGGGGGGGGGGGGAGCAGCACACAGGCTTCTGTAATCCTCTGCCCGACTGGCAATCCCTCAAGTGGCCCCTGGCTGACGCCACAAAGTCCCCCCCAGTCACCCCCACACCACTGCCTGCTGCCCAACCGGCCTTTCCCGTGGCTCTCACGGAGTCAGCTGAAAGGGTTGAAATTTGTGTTATGATGACGTGGTTTGATCGTTTGTTTACAGGGTTGTGTGTGTTCGTCTGACTTCTAAGGGTGGAGAAACAGCCTCTCTCTCTCGCGCTCTCCCAGACTCCATTAGTCTGAAATCTCACTCCTGGTGTATTGTGTGACTTATGCACCTCCCTCACTAATAAACAAAACAAATCAGACTCACACTGAGTGACTTTTAAGAGCGCTGTGTCTGTTTGTACTGCCCCCGACGTGGTCTCCCCCGTGTGCACACGAAATCAACTGGCCCTGTTGATTGTCGCTCACTCTCTCGCTCTCTAATCCTTGCTCACGCTCCCTGTTTTAGCAAGTACATCTGGGTGAGCGTGAACCTGCCCGTGGACTGATAGGATCCAGACGGGAGAAGAGTTGCATGTTAATAACTCCAGCAGTCCGTAACAAGGTGAAGGAAGTGAGTGGAGAACACAAGGAAGACAACGCACAAAGAGTTGGTATCAGTATGGTCTGGTGCAAACATTTTTAAAGACATTGGAAGAATGCCATCGAGCATTCACGCAATGAAATGTGCCAATTTTTTGTAGTTAATGAAAGAGAAACGTGCAATGAAGGACTAAACGACTTCTAACGATTACGAATCAATATAGGGACCGTGGACGGAATAAGCAACTGTAATTCGGAACGACTTTTTAGACATTTTTTCCTGACAAATAAACAAAACATATCAAGCTAAAGGAATAAGCTATGGTCTATGGTGTTCTGTTTTTTTTTCAGCGGTTAAGCACCGCAGAGGAAGTGTATTCTCAGCAGGTACACGTGTAG
>OLKM01000293.1:151795-174295 GCA_900291075.1 Melanogrammus aeglefinus | reverse complement strand
ACGTCTCCTTAAAGAGCCAAACATAGGAGCATTCTCCCAGGCCCAATAAATGCTACGACAAACTGACCGTATTCCTGATTAGGGACCATGGGGGTGGAGATGGCGAGCAGGGGGGGGGGGGGGGGGGTGTGCTATAGAGTGTTTGGTATAGAGTGGGTAGAGGAGGGGAGACGAGAGGTGGGGAAGGAGGAGGCGGAGGCGGAGGAGGAGAAGGAGGACGGATGCTCATTTTTCACAAACAATTTTTCCATTTTTCTCCACGGGCTGACGGCTGCCATTAGATTAGGGGAAGGCCTAACAGAGGCTTGGGGCCGCCAGCAGATTGCGGGGCTTGAAGGGCAAATGCCCCTCTGAATCTATCAACTTAAGGCTCCAGCGAGCTGCGAGGGATGGCGATGACCTTAAGATACCCTACCCCGTACGAAAGATGCCTTATTCCCTTCCGCCGTCATCGCCGCGGTTACGGGCAGAGGAGCCACTTCTAGGGTCTCCCCACCACTCAGCCGGGGGGGGGGGGGGGGGTGGGGGGGGGGGCGCGGCTCGTTACAGTGAGCACGCCGGTTGTTCCAGTATCAATTTTTCATCACTGCAGCAAGAGTAACACGGCCTGGATGGGCGATTAGAGGGTGTGGGCGGGGGGGCTGTGGTGGGGGGGGCGACTGGAGTGGGTGTGGCTGGTGTGCTGTGGACTGGTGAGCTTTGAGATTGTGTGACTCTGAACTGTATTGACAGAAAGCCGTGTTGGGGACGGGGGGGGCGGGGGGACGGGGGAGTGTGTAGATCGGGATGGTGTTAAGAGCTGTTTACGGCAGTTATTTTTTCATTTCGTTCCATAGGTTCGTAAGACACACGTAAACATGTGTTACACATGTTACGTCCAATGTTGCTTGTTCTGTAGCTAAGTGGAGGTTAACAACAGAACAAGAAATATACCTCGTAGTAATAAACAAAATGTACACTTAAAAAGTGATGGAATGCTGTCATTGGACGACCCAGGGCAGTTTGTGGAGTAAAAGTTGCAGCCGGAAATGTGAATGTCATGGCATTATCGATTTAATCCTTCAGCTTCCTTTTTACGTTAATCTTTAACGACTCCACACGCATAACACATGCATATTAAAGTTTGATTTCATCTTACTACATACATTCACTACACCAATACACAAGAGATGCTTAATGTAGTCAACCTGCAAGGCTAAAATTACTCAGAATATCTCCTTTCACTCTATTTTTCTTTTTTTAAATTTCTGCAATCAATGTGCAGGGCAGAGGAATCCATTATGTGTTCCTCAGTTTGGATATTACCTCATATATTTCTGCTGTTATTTCTTTGGCCCCCCAACGCCACCTTGATCACCCACATCCATACAATGTATTACTTTGTGAAAAAAAAAGCCCTAAAGCAATAAATGGGACGGCAAGTATAATAAATACATTAACACAGAGTTATTACACAGGGTTTGATTTAAGACCCCGCTGGAGTCATTTATTCTTGCCGCAATTATCACGCAATCCAGATAATCAAAACGCCCCTTAGTAGTTAGTAGGCGAAGGTCACCCTTGCCCAGGCCTAATAAACAAGCATTGTGAACAATCTTTTCCTCATATATGAGGAAACTTAGCAATCAAGACACTGAGTCGGAGCCTGGCTGCAGGCCCTCTGCGAGGGAATCTGTTTGATTGTTTTACCTGCCGCACTTAACCTCTAAAAATAGCAGTCCACGTATGACACGAGTACAGTGTAATTATCAGCGTAATTATCATTACACGTGTACGTAGAGGGTCGTGTGTTCGGCACGACTCTCATTTGTAGCGTCTGTCGCACACCCCCACATAATCGATTCCAGAAGGATGGTGGTTGTGATGGTTATGGCTTATTTCTTCAGGTGTCGCCGTTACTCCAGTCATGAGTGTAATGTTTTCCCTTGTTACCACTGTAGGCAGCTGTGCGTTATATCAGTTAAATTACAATTATTAATCTCTCTTTCTCATGTTCATGTACCCTCTCTGACTCATACAAGGATTCAAATAGTTTTACCTACCGGCTACCCAAAATGTGTACTTCTATGCTTTTGCATAGAAGTACAGTATCCTGTTGTATTGCCAGTATACCCCCCAAGGAAGTGGCCCAAGGAAGAGGACATGTTTATCTTCCCGCAGTTGCCAGCATCTGAAACTGAGTACTACATAAGTGCACTGTCCCCTGGCATACCCTACGCGAGCCAAAAGGAAGCTTTTTTTCCGAATACGAGCCAAAACGCTATCTTGCAGACATACTAAGGGGAGCGATTCGTGCCATTTTCCATGTCGACGGGCTTAATTGACGACACGCTACAGAGCAACCGTGATATTTACCCATGAAACAGGGGACTATGTCCACAGTGGGCATCGGCTGCATACCTTTTATTTTAATAAAGTAGTCCACTTCATATAGGAGAACCAGATGTGCACACTACAATGGTGTTTGTTCTGTTTACAGACTCAAACGGTTCCAGGCCCCGCCCACTTCTCCACCTCCACTTCCACTTCCCGCCGGTTCTGCCACACCTTCCTGTCAATTAGGCTAACGAGCTTCAGCGGGTCGCTGCTCACCTGGAGCCCGTCATCGCCTCATTATCTCTGCCACTGCCACACGCCGCTTTCAGCCACGTTCTCTGCCAGATGCTGCCCTTAGACTTTAAAGTTAGACTTTTTCGATTTCTTGTTTCTAGTCTATTCATTTTTTGGGGGATTTTTTGACCTTTGCCTGGACGCTCACTACAATGCCGCTTGCCGCAACAGCTTGCCACCTTCCCGTGCCTCAAGTCTCGTCATTAAAACCAAGAGCCGCCGTGGTGCTTTGGTCCAAAGAACCCGTACTCGCAATTAATTCAGCCATTACATTTTTTGGATTTGCTCGTTAAGTAATCCCCAAGGGGGTTGTTTCTCTGTCTCCATGTTTGAGATATCTTCAAGGTAAAATATCATAAGGTCTACAAGGTCCACACATTTCAGCTGAGCTGTAATAGAAAGAAAGGATAAAACCTTAATTAGGGTAGCATTTGGGAGAAAGCGTTAAAATATAAACTATTCAAGATGTCCCAAATTGAACATCTTTGTCTCTGAACTTAATATGATTATCTTGCCTCGGGCCCTTATTGTGTGACTTTATTCGCACACTGCTGTATCATCCATTCCACAGGTTACAACGTGATTATCAACAACCATAATAATGCGAAGATAAATATGAAAAATTGGATCTACCGATCAATCAAATTCACATTAATGGCCTATATGCACACTATTCATATTAATAAACATCTGTGCATGTATTACTTGAAAATATATCATATGTTGATCTATGGGCGGATATGTTGCTTATGGCAGGTTGTATTATTTTAGGCATTTGATAAATGGAAGGTTTTCTCGTTAGGGAGCGGTCCACACATGCTCCAGCCTGCCGTATGACGATGGACTAATTGGATTTGTTCTCAGAGATGCTGATGCAACACCTCGCCTTTATTTACAATGAAATGGACTTTAAATCTGATAAAGTTCTGGCCATCCATCAAAGGTTTTGAAAATGTCCATTGAATTGGATTGGACATATAATTGAGTGTTTGTAGTGTACCATGTATCCACCATTTGTGTGCGTGCGTGCGTGTGTGTGTGTGTGTGTGTGTGTGTGTGTGTGTGTGTGTGTGTGTGTGTGTGTGTGTGTGTGTGTGTGTGTGTGTGTGTGTGTGTGTGTGTGTGTGTGTGTGTGTGTGTGTGTGTGTTTCAGTAGAAAGGTAATCCCAAGGCAATGATTGTGACATCTGAGCTGTATTCCTTTACGCTCAGACATCCTTCAGCAATGAATCTGGCCAGAGTGACCTACCACATATAAATAACCGGCTGTATAATAACCTATTTCTGTTGTCTCTATCAGGAGAGTGCATTACCACACAGAGGCATCAATAATAATAGCATGAATAAATAATACGCGGTTATGAATAATTTGCGATTATATGAGTCTCACTTGCGCCGACCTCGGAACACACCGCTACATGTAAGGGCCTAAGAATGCAATCCTCTGGCCGGCCTAATCGCCTCCTGGAAGCTGTTGGATCCGATTAGTGCTTCCTGGCAGCAATAAGGAACGCTGTGATCTCTGGGAAATCGATGGAATCACTGTAATCAACGGAATCGGCCGGCCGTCATGCACCTTTGGGGAATGGAAGCGTGTTAGAGGGGCTACCTGCTATCCAAACCTGATTACTTTTGCCTCGGCGGCGGGGACGTGGAATGCTTCTGCAATTGCATGAGACCGTGAACCCACCCGGTTTTTTTTTTTTCATAACCTCATGGTATTAAAGAGCTCCCCAGGAAGTAGAAGGAAAAAAAATAAAAGCGTGGCTTATTTAATTTCCCACGCATAACAGTCTGAGACGGGGAGGCCCTGGAATCAATGGCTAATAACACATGACACGTTCAATGGACTTCACTTGTGTCAATGCCGGCACAATCACAGGTGCCGGACCCAGGTGTTTCCCTAATTCACACACTATTGTCTTTGGGCATGTATCGTCACTCACATTGTGTTGTCTTTGGGCATGTATTGTTATTCACACGCTGTTGTCTTTGGGCATGTATCGTTTATTCACAAACTGTTGTCTCTGTGCGTGTCTGTTGTCTTGGGTGCGTTTATTTGTCTGTACATCGTTGTATGAATGCGTTTGATGTATGCGTCTATGAATGTGTGTGTTGGTTTGTGTGTGTGTGTGTGTTTGTGTGTATGTGTGCTTGTATCTGTGAGTGTGCTTGCAGGTGTTATTGTATGTGTGTGTGTGTGTG
The DNA here is from genome assembly GCA_900291075.1 of Melanogrammus aeglefinus. Classification (NCBI taxonomy): domain Eukaryota; kingdom Metazoa; phylum Chordata; class Actinopteri; order Gadiformes; family Gadidae; genus Melanogrammus; species Melanogrammus aeglefinus. The sequence continues at coordinate 169,480 of OLKM01000293.1, read as the reverse complement.
TGTGTATTTTTGTGTGTGTGTACATGTACATTTGTGTGTGTGTGTTTGTGTTTGTGCATGCATGGCATGCGAGTGGGAAATGCATTTCCAGCTTCCAAGCAGGCATCACATAGGTCAGCTTCCAGAAGAGTGTGATAAGTGCCTCATTTATTTATTTTTTAAAATGTACTGCACTAGCCTCACTATCGGTGGCCTGCTGGAACCACAGCATGGGGGCAACACGACACCCTTTGATCACGTGACTTGGTGGTTCGAGGCGAGCTATTGTACAATAATAGCTTGAACCACAAAGTCACGTGATCAGAACGGCCACCGACACACGCCTCAAAAGAGGGTCCCAGAGGAGGGCGACCCCCCGGGGGGATGGGGGGGTGGGTCAGCCCAATTCCCACCGAGTCATGGTTGTCATGGCGATCGTGTCAAAGCCCTCACGTCAACGGCTCCTTCCCGGTGCCCTCATGGTATGCAAATACATCCGAAAATATATTCTATTTGATTTGATATTATTCACAGCTTCATGGCTTGACAGCTTGCGTGTGTTGTGTTGTCTGCATGTGTGTCTATGTGTGTGTCTGTGTTTGTGTGTGTGAGTGGATGCACGTGTATGCGCTCGCACACACACACACATGTGTGTGTGTGTGTGTGTGTGTGTGTGTGTGTGTGTGTGTGTGTGTGTGTGTGTGTGTGTGGTGTGCGTGTGTGTCTCCCTCTGGCACTGCCATGCAGATTGTTTGTGTGGACCATTCCAGGTTTGAACACACAGACAATGTCAGATCCACAGAACTGTATTCACAGCTGGTGTTTTTATTGTTGCTCAAAAATAAAATAACAAAATAAGGAAAATTAAAGGAAAGAGAAAAAAAAATGAAAGTCCCGCTAAGATATATTTCTTTCCTATCGTATTCTCTAATGACACGATGTCTCTTTGTTATTCCAAGCTTGTGCAATAGCACAGGTCCCCACAGTAATAGAGCATAAGTGGGAGAGAGAGCATGAAAGATGGAAAAGAGAGAGAGACAGACAGGACAGAGACAGAGACAAAGAGAGAGACATAAAGAGAGGCATAGAGAGAGAGAGGGAGAGTGAGGGAGAGAAAAGAGGAGGATGGGTGTTTTTGTGTGTTTGTGTCTATGTGTGTCTGTGTGAAAGAGGGAGTTGGGTGGATAAGGGAGTTGGACAGAGGGGTGTGTTGTGTGTGTGTGTGTGTGTGTGTGTGTGTGTGTGTGTGTGTGTGTGTGTGTGTGTGTGTGTGTGTGTGTGTGTGTGTGTGTGTGTGTGTGTGTGTGTGTGTGTGTGTGTGTGAGGGAGAGAGGGAGGGAGTGGGTTTGATAGGGGAGTTGGAGAGAGGGGGTTGTGTTGTGTGTGTGTGTGCGTGCGTGCATGCATGTGTGCTATTGTTTGTGTGTGTGTGTGTGTGTGTGTGTGTGTGTGTGTGTCTTCAAGGGTGGGGGGTAAGGGGGTGGGAGAGAGGGGTTTGAGTGTGTGTACATGCGTGCATGTGTGTGTGTGGTGTGTTTGTGTGTGGTGTGTGTTGTGCGTGTGTGTGTGTGTGTGTGTGTGTGTGTGTGTGTGTGTGTGTGTGTGTGTGTGTGTGTGTGTGTGTGTTGTGTGTGGTGTGTGTGTGTGTGTGTGTGTTCAAGAGTGGGGGATAAGGGGTTTAGAGAGAGGGAGTTTGGGGTGTGTGTGTGTGTGGTGTGTGTGTGGTGTGTGTGGTGTGTGGTGTGTGTGTGTGTGTGTGTGTGTGTGTGTGTGTGTGTGTGTGTGTGTGTGTGTGTGTGTGTGTGTGTGTGTGTGTGTGTGTTCAAGAGTGGGGGGATAAGGGGGTTAGAGAGAGGAGTTTGAGTGTGTGTGTGTGTGTGTGTGTGTGTGTGTGTGTGTGTGTGTGTGTGTGTGTGTGTGTGTGTGTGTGTGTGTGTGTGTGTGTGTGTGTGTGTGTGTGTGTCTGTGTTATGCATGTGTGTATACATGTGTGTGTGTGTGTGTGTGTTTGACAGAGGGAGTGGGGGGGTAAGGGAGTTGGAGAGAGGGGTGTGTGTGTGTGTGTGTGTGTGTGTGTGTGTGGTGTGTGTGTGTGTGTGTGTGTGTGTGTGTGTGTGTGTGTGTGAGGGCGAGTGGTGGGGGGGTCTGGTGAGAGAGAGGGAGAGGAAGAGCCTCAGCTGGTTCTCGGAGCACCAAAACAGGCCTAATTAACAGCGTTGACTTCACACGTGAGATTGACTCAAAGGGGAGAGAATCACTGCCAATTATTCATACACAAGATCATTTATAGGCATTTCCTTAGAAGAAAAATACAAATCTAATGAAATTTGAAAAATACCGCTTTGGATTTATTACTTCTAAAGGGTAAGCGAACCCTTGTTTTACCCGGGGAATTTCCGCCCTACGAGTTTAAAATATGTTACCCGATGGATGCTGACGGTCGTAAAGGTTTGACAAAAAATGGACTTATTTGCTTCCATAGCAGCAGGTGTGAGGGGCGTTGGCAAACGTCGTCAAAACCCTCCTCTCTCTTGCGTTAGTGAGTGTGTAAGCTGTTAATAGGAGACACCGCTCTGGAAAAGCACAAGGAGCAGCAGACTTCACGTATTTTATGCAGGATGGAACTGTAATGTAATGTTCGTCCCTGCGGCTGTGCAGAAATATTAACTTGTATATTTGTTTCCCAATATGCGTGCATAGTACACAAACATGTTATAACAGTATAAATATAAGAATTTAAACTTACCCCTAACCCTAACCCTCTTTGTTAATACTCAAACATTCAAACATTACAAACGGTATGTTTACATGCATTATTTATGTAATTGTGAACTATAGATGCATTAAAAGCAGACAGCCCATACCCAAATGCCCTGTATCTAAATGTGACTGCATATGGTAAAACAGGGCTGTAAGGAAGAGCAGCAAGACATCATATAGTGGAAGGCTTCATTTGTCATTTGGTTCTAAGGTTCTACTTACACACGCGCAAGTGCGCACGCACAAGCACACGCACACACACACACACACACACTATTCTAATGACCCGTTTCCTCTGCATGTATGGATTCTGCCTTGTCATCAGATTTTGTGTGACAAGATAGACAAAAAGCCCTCTCCAGCCAACCTTTACTTACATTCATCCTCTCTCCCTCTCTCTCTGAAGCATGATAAACGACCAGTCTGCCCACTAGAGAATAATATAACTGCCCCACCGCCAACCCTTTCCCCTTCTGTTAATACTACTCTCTCTCTCTCTATCTCTCTGTCTCTCTGCATCTCTAAGTCTCTGTTTCTCTATCTGTCTCTCTCAGTCTCTCAGTCTCTCTGTTTATCTGTCTCTCTGTTTGTCTGTCTCTCTGTCTCTCTGTTTATCTGTCTCTCTCTGTCTCTCTTTTTCCCTCCATGCCGCTCTGTCTGTATATTCCCTTATCTCTCTCTCTCTCTCTCTCTCTCTCTCTCTCTCTCTCTCTCTCTCTCTCTCTCTCTCTCTTCTCTCTCTTCTTCTCTCTCTCTCTCTCTCTCTTCTCTCTCTCTCTCTCTCTCTCTCTCTCTCTCTCTCTCTCTCTCTCTCTCTCTCTCTCTCTCTCTCTCTCTCTCTGTCCATGCCTTTTTCTGTCTGTATCTCCCTTTGTCTGTCTCTCCTACCTCTACAAAGTGTGGAACGAGTGCGAGTGTGTGTGTATGTGTGTGGGGGTGTATGTGTGTGTATGTGTGTGTGTGTGTGTGTGTGTGTGTGTGTGTGTGTGTGTGTGTGTGTGTGTGTGTGTGTGTGTGTGTGTGTGTGTGTGTGTGTGTGTGTGTGTATGTGTGTGTGTGTGTGTGTGTGTGTGTGTGTGTGTGTGTGTGTGTGCAGCGTGGCTGAGACAACATTATTTTCCAGCAGAAGAGTAGTGAGGGTTAAAAGGCGACCCAGTCTTCTAGGAATTAAAGAGGGAGAGAGAGAGAGAGAGAGAGAGAGAGAGAGAGAGAGAGAGAGAGAGAGAGAGAGAGAGAGAGAGAGAGAGAGAGAGAGAGAGAGAGAGAGAGAGAGAGAGAGAGAGAGAAACAGCTCGGGGAAGCAAGGAGGGGTAAAGCGAGGGGCGTCTGTTTAAAATTCTGACACCTCTCCGGCGTAAAGTAGGATTTCTGAGCCACTTGGGGGCGAGGAGGGAAGGGAGGGAGGAAGAGAGAGAGACTTAAGCAGATGCCGTGGGTAAATGCAGGGCTTTGTTATTTCTGACAAGCTCGTAGAATGGAAATGTCATTAACCGACAGTAAATATTCAAACTCTCTCTCTTTCGCTTTCTCCCCTGCCCTTTTGTCTGTCTGTCTTTACGTCTGTCTCTCTGTCTTCCTGCTATGATGTCGTTCTTTCTTTTCGAAAATGTTTTGTCTTAAGGCACGTTTGCAAGTATAATCCACCTTAGATGCAGGAAAGCAACTCATTCACCCAGAGTGAAATCAATAATTCAGAATGATAAGACGGTGGGGTACTTGGAAAGAAAAGTATGCATGTCAGACTTATCCATTTTTGTCCATTTTGGAAGAACAATCCGGGATTAGGAAACTTTGAGAAGGAATAACTAAAAAACATACAAGTGGATGAAGATGTGCCTGGCACATTATTGAAGGTGATGTTTTATGCAAATTCTGGTTCTTTTGTTTGAGTAGGGAGCAGTGCTAAAGCCCATACAAGGTTGTTTCGAAAAGGAAAAGCATTTCCTGTGATTAATCCAAAAACTGCATTATCCAGGAGATGCACACTGCCCCAAGGATATCAACAATCCAATGGTATACTGTGCAGTTATATTGAAAAAATCCAACAATTCCATGTTTATAACAAAACGTTACCCTGAATTAATGCTACAGTCAATGTCCAATCAGTAACAGCAATATTAAACGCACCATATTGCTTATACTGGATTGAGAATTGAATCCTTTCAGTTTGATTTTCCTGAAGTTCTGTTATGAGAAGTTTCAACCAATGGCTCGTACCCAGACCAACTAAGTGAAATACACAAGAAAAAGCATCTATTGTCTCTTGTCTGTGTGTTTCAACTGTGACTGAGCCTGACTCTGAATATAAAAGACATTGTGAAGGCCAATGGTTAAACTTAAGAAAAAAAAGCCCTAGAAAACAAAAGACCAAAGAGCCATAAAGTTTGCCGTAGCAGTTGCGTGGAGCAATCTAAAGTATTTACTAGAATAGTTGTGCTGTGATGCAGAACCCCACCCCACACCCACACCCACACCCACACCCACACACACACACACACACACACACACACACACACACACACACACACACACAGAGACACAGACACACACACACACACACACACAAAACAATCCCGACCAGATGACAACATTTTTAAGCCAACATCTTCAAGGACAAATGGAGTGCAGTACTGGCACCAGTGGACCACCTCAGGCCAGCCAACAGAATCACTCTCTCCACCACCAATAACAACATATATTTGTCATTTGGCCTCTGGCGACTAACCCTCTCAAACCCCAACTCCCCCCCCTCAGAACACACACACACACACACACACACACACACACACACACACACACACACACACACACACACACACACACACACACACACACACACACACACACACACACACACACACACACACACACACACACGCACCCTAGAGACATTTGGATTGCCTCATCAAATGATGCCGATGTCACCTCTACCTTTTTATTTTGTTGGGATTGTGTGCTGTACCTAAAAGCTGTGAGCCACATTCATCTTTGGAATAACCCAATCATACTCACAGACCCCCACACACACACACACACACACACACACACACACACACACACACACACACACACACACACACACACACACACACACACACACACACACACACACACACACACATAAAGACACACACACATACACACGTAAACATGCACACACACACACACACACACACACATACACACACACACACACACACACACACACACACACACACACACACACACACACACACACACACACACACACACACACACACACACACACACACACACACACAAACACACATATAAAGACACACACACATACACACGTAAACATGCCACACACACACACACACACACACACACACACACACACACACACACACACACACACACACACACACACACACACACACACACACACACACACACACACACACACACACACACACACACACACACACGCACACACACACACATATGCAGCCAAAGCAGCCTCACAGTTATGAATATACCAGTACCCACACACCCTGCCACCACACATTAACACACACACATACATGCACACTCACCCACACACGCAAAAGGCAGGAGAAGTTATGTGTTCGTCTGTCGGCTCAGGCCATTACCGCTTGGAGGAGAGTATAATATGTCGTAACTTAGCTAAAGGTCGAGAATGTAAAGTCAAATGAACCTCAAGGCTCTGCCAAGACATCCCGTTGAAGGCAATCACCTGGCGGCGTCTTGTTGAGTGATCTCTTTTTCTCTCAGGTAGACTGTGTTCAAACATAGGCAGAATGCACGAGGTTAAGCATCAATATCTGGTCGCCATCAATACAGTGAGACAATAAAGACAACGGCACACATTGAGACACTCTCTTTTTCTCTTTCTTTCTCTTTCCTCTCTCTCTCTCTCTCTCTCTCTCTCTCTCTCTCTCTCTCTCTCTCTCTCTCTCTCTCTCTCTCTCTCTCTCTCTCTCTCTCTCTCTCTCTCTCTCTCTCTCTCTCTCTCTCTCCCCCGACTCCTTACAGAGAGAAGAAGAAGAAGAAGAAGAAGAAGAAGAAGAAGAAGAGAAGAAGAAGAAGAAGAGGAAGAGGAAGAAGAAGAAGAAGAAGAAGAAGAAGAAGAAGAAGAAGAAGAAGAAGAAGAAGAAGAAGAAGAAGAAGAAGAAGAAGAAGAAGAAGAAGAAGAAGAAGAAGAAGAAGAAGAAGAAGAAGAAGAAGAAGAAGAAGAAGAAGAAGGAATAAAGCAGTGCCGGGGGGACATAGGAAACATCAATATGCATAGCAATATCAATAGCATGCATGGCTTCTTTTATGAGGGCCGTGGCCAGTTAAATCCCTGACATTTGGCCTTTAATGGGTTGGCGCAGAGAGCGGGAGCCGCACTAACTACTAAATGAAGACTTCTAATGAACAATGGGCCGGCTTGAAGAGTTTGCGGCCAGTGCCCGGTGAACTGGAGATAACACGGGGAAAAGGCAATTATCACTGAGGGCTATGAGGCCGCTGCAGAGGAAGAGGAGGAGGAGGAGGAGGAGGAGGAGGACTCTGGCTTCCAGTGCAACAATTGTGTCCACCATGGGGGCTTGGGGGGGACAGAGAGGGGTGGGCAATGTGTGCGGTTGAACGTAGTCACGCGCCTCACAGGTGACATATTTGTTCATCCGTAATTATCGAGCAAGCAGCCGTTAAAGGGGGGGGGGGGGGGGGGCGGTCAGACTGGCGGACAGTCCACGACCCTCCTGCACTCGAGACGCACAGAACAGTTAACACTCTGTCGGTTCATTTCCGATTTCAACTATTATCTTCTTTTCATTTATTTATTAATGAGGACGTAATTAAAAACGTCTCGCCGTCAACGAACCCCAAGCGTTCACCTGGTTGACATGAACGTTTCCAGGGCAACCAGCCGCCCCCCTCCCCCATCCCTTCCACACATATATGTGATCATCTCAAAGGCCACATTCATTCCTGGATGTCGCACGTCGCCCAGCCACCCCGGTCTGACTGGCCATAAACCAGCCGGAGTGCGGTCGCCGCGCCACGCGGGTTCCCCACTCCGGCATCACTTTTTCATGTCTACGTTTTTTTTGGGTTTTTTTCTACCACTGGGCCGCCGGTCTATTGATGTACGGGGTGAGGTGATTGGGCGCCACGATTAATGACCTCTGATGGGGCCGGGGGGGTGGGGTCTATTCCACTGAGGTCCATTTCCAGACACGACCACCAGATTACCTTCCTCCTCCTCCTTCTCTTCCTCCCCCACTTCCTCCTACACCATCACTAGCAGTGATCTCCATCATCAGTGCAAACCATACTGGGATTGAATGAAGTGGGGGAGTGGTGGGGGGTGGGATGAATGACGAGCGCCTCAAGTCACAGGGGAGCAGGGGAGCAGGTTAAGGCTAAAGGTAATTTTTTTGTCGTGGACCGGAGTTTCCATCACTCATTTTTTTTAGGGGTGCACAAACACACACACTCTCTCTCTCTCTCTCTCTCTCTCTCTCTCTCTCTCTCTCTCTCTCTCTCTCTCTCTCTCTCTCTCTCTCTCTCTCTCTCTCCCTCTCCCTCTCCCCCTCTCTCTGTCTGTCTCTTTCTTTATTTTTCTCTCTCTCTCATTGCTCTTTTCATCTCTCTCTCTCTCTCTCTCTGTCTGTCTCTCTCCCTCTAGCTGCTCTATTCATCTTTCTCTCTCTCTGTCTCTGTCTCTGTCTCAGTCTCAGTCTCAGTCTTTGCCTCTCTCTCTCTCTCTCTCTCTCTCTCTCTCTCTCTCTCTCTCTCTCTCTCTCTCTCTCTCTCTCTCTCTCTCTCTCTCTCTCTCTCTCTCTCTCTCTCTCCCTCTCTCTATCTTCCCCCTGCCTCCAAATCCTCCATTATTTCCCGACGGCCAACCAAAGCACTGCGGGGGCTCGGGGGACCATTTGGACTTAGTACATTAAAGAATTCATGATTTGAAACCACCACAGCCCACCCTGACGACTCTATGATATGACTTTTCACTGCCTGAAGCTCCATCCTGCTCCACCCCCCCCCCCCCCCCCACCTCCCCACCCGTCTGCCTCCCAGACTGCCCCCCCCTCCACCCTCTTCAACCCCACCTTTCACCACCACCACCAACGACTGACATTGATCTACCCTTGAGTCTTTTAGCTGCGGGACTCGCAAACCTTAAACTTCTGACTTCTGACCATTAAAAGAAACAGTGTGACTGGCTGATGTTCTTGATTCCTGACCAAACCGTGGCTCGCTCTCCCCCTCTGCTACCTTCCTCTCTCTTAAAGAAAGGAAGACAGTGAATGTGTGTGTTGTGTGAAGCACACGCTGTGACAGACACGAGCAGAAAGCATTAGACGCCATCTTAATTAAGGACAACGAGACCATTTTAAGCAATTCATTTTGCCAACACAATCCTAGACACTGGGAGTTCACATAAGACCAGTGAAAGAACCAGAAAGTGATTTCAATAATGTCATCCATAAAATAACACCCCTGAACTGAACTTATCTATTCTGCAATTATAAAATTCTGTACCTGTCTCTTTGCTAACAGGAATCTCACTATCGACCCCCACCCCCCCCACTGGCGCCCTCCCACTCACTGCCCCCCCAGTCAGCCCAGTTGCACTGGTTTGCGTCACTCAGTGACACCGCCAGTTAGAGTGGACAGAGCAGTGCAATGGAGTTTTTTTAATTCTTAAAATGTTACCCTTATTGTAAGTTTTTGATATTCGATGTTGCAATTAAGTAATTGTCTGGTCATCATTTACTAATGGTGTTGATGTTGTTTTATGTTACTGTGGTTCTCTGTGTTCAAGCTACTTGTCACCTATTGTTTTCACTAATGTAATGGTGTTCATGTTAACGAAGGTATTCCTTTACACATTATTTAATACGTTTAGGATTAGGGTTAGCCCTCACCCACTAACCCTAAGCCCTATTTATGCTAATGATTTATATTATTGTATATACAGAACAATATCTAATGCTAATGAATGGCTTGTTTATGTACCCTTATTGTAAAGTGTTACCAATGTGTAACGTTCAATAGTTTCAAGTTTCAATAGTAGTATATGTTAACCACGCTGTGGTCGGTGCAATCCATTCTGGGCATATCAGTTTGGAGACATGGTTGCAGCGATGACTTACACAGGCAGCATCCGTTTCAGTTGAGTACCCTATGAACCCGTCTGTGACGTCTTGAAAACCCCCCTCAAAAGTAGACCCTAACCCTAACCCTAAACCTAACGTGGAACAGCAGAAGGAGAACTTCAGGCAACGTTATCCTCCGACTCTCTCTCGAAAAATATAAAAGTAAGAAGGTAACGAGTCCCTCATGATAGGCCATCCAAAAGTGCAGGACATTGCCAGCAGGGCTCCGGTAGTTGGTGGTATCACAGTGGGGTACGGGGGCTACCCTGCCTCCATAGGGCTTGTACATCAGAGTGCATCATGGGATTTTTTTTGTGTTTTCCTACTTTTGAGAGGACTCAAGGGACTTGATGGAGTTGATGATAGGCACTCCTCTTTGGAAGCGTCGGAAGATTCCTCATTGTGGAGGAGATGTTCTTGCGTCTGAAACTGCCGAGAAGTTTCTCATACCAGACGCAGCAAATCAACGTTTTCATTAGCCAAAGATATAGTTTATTTACGTAGGAATATTTTACAGTGCTACAACTCTCTTGAGTGCTTCAAATATTATCTCCAACAGAATATCCCATGATGCACTCTGATGTTCAAGCCCTGTAGCTGCACAGACCCGAGCCCCGTCCAGCCTGCATGGAGGTAGCAGGCTCTCCTCGTGGGAACCCTCCTGGTACCAGCTGTATCGACCTCCACCTCCAAACACATGCAAGGCAGGCTGTAATTGGACGAACCTCATTGCCTGTAGCTGTGTGTGTGAGTGTGTGTGAGTGTGTGTCTATGTGTGTGTGTGTGTGTGTGTGTGTGTGTGTGTGTGTGTGTGTGTGTGTGTGTGTGTGTGTGTGTGTGTGTGTGTGTGTGTGTGTGTGTGTGTGTGTGTGTGTGTGTGTGTGTGTGTGTGTGTGTGTGTGTGTGTGTGTGTGTGTGTGTGTGTGTGTGTGTGTGTGTGTGTGTGTGTGTGTGTGTGTGTGTGTGTGTGTGTGTGTGTGTGTGTGTGTGTGTGTGTGTGTGTGTGTGTGGGTGTGGGTGTGGGTATGTGTATGCGTATTGGCATGTGTGTGTGTGTCTGAGTGTGTTTCGGTGTGTACATGCGTGTGTGTCTATGTGCATGTGTGCGTGTGTGTGTTATTGCGTGTATGTATGTGCATGTGTGCGTGTGTGTGTGTGTTTGCATGTGTCTATGGGCTTGTGTGTGTGTGTGTGCCTGTGTGTGTCTCTATGTGTGTGTGTATGTGTGTGTGTCGCGGTGTGTTTGTATGTGTCTACGTGCATGTGTGCATGTGTGTGTTAGTGTGTGTATATGTGCATGTGTGTGTGTGTGTGTGTGTGTGTGTGTGTGTGTGTGTGTGTGTGTATGTGTGTATGTGTGTATGTGTGTCTATATGGGCATGTGTGTGTATGTGTAAGACCCTGCAATAACTTGGAATCCCATTTCAGGTGTCACACTGCCTTACCTCTCCTCACACTCTGGGATAGGCTCCTATTGCGGCACCCCCTCACTTTAACCATTCTAGAAATAAGTAGTAATAAAGAAGTATAGTAAACCAGCAGATGTGCCTCCTATACTAAAATCGAAACACTTATGAAAAAGCCTTATGAAAATTTGGCATAAATTCCAAATCATCTCTCCTCAAATGTTAAGCTCATTTCAAGAATATAACATTAACTTCCAAAGGGTTTTAAGCCACGATTTGCAAGTCTGAATTTGAGTTTGCCCTTACACCGTACAAGTAAACACCGGGGCTACCATCATTCATACATATTCCTCCGTGACAAGCCACCTGAACACCCTCCCTACAGTGTCTGACAGAAAAAGCCTTTAACATGAGAACTCAATTGCTACCCACTTATTTGGGGGCATGCAGCCATCTGTTAAGTTGTGCCATTAAAAAAAAAAACAAAGCACTGAATATAACAGTTTTTGTGTGTTTTTCTGTGTGTGTGTGTGTGTATATGTGTGTGCTGCTTATTACCTAAACAAAATGCACTACAGCCCTGCTTTTTTCACTCTTAACCCAGGAAGCAATATGGAGGTGAACGTAAATACAACACAAAACCCCTGGCCCTCCATTAGTCACAGTGCAGCATGTAACACCAGACTCTGATCAATAAGCAAGCCAGGGAACGCGATTCACATGTGTTTCACATTTCATTCATGCTCCACCGTGGAACGTAACTATTATGGGACTACACTGCCATCTCCTGGTGGTCTGGTTTGTATTTTCCAAGAAATATTGCATCTGCACATGAAACATGGTTGGGATGAAATGATTCAACAAATATTTAATCATTTAATGGAAAAAAATATACATACAGGTGGTAATATTGATGGCAAAGGTACACAGGACAATAGAGAGAGAGAGAGAGAGAGAGAGAGAGAGAGAGAGAGAGAGAGAGAGAGAGAGAGAGAGAGAGAGAGAGAGAGAGAGAGAGAGAGAGAGAGAGAGAGAGAGAGAGAGAGAGAGAGAGAGAGAGAGAGAGAGCGAGAGAGAGAGAGAGAGAGAGAGAGAGAGAGAGAGAGAGCGAGAGAGAGCGAGAGCGAGAGAGAGAGCGAGAGCGAGAGCGAGAGCGAGAGAGAGAGAGAGAGAGAGAGAGGAACAGAAATCCAGAATAAGCGACAGGAAACGAGAGAAAGAAACACAGAAAGCAAGCAGGAAAGAAGATGACAGATGAAAATATGCAAAGAAGCAGCTGAGCCACGGCACCAAAATCGGCTCCCTTGTCTGTCCAACACTTTCACTCCTAAAAATGCCTCTACACATCCTCTTATTTTCCACAACAACACAACACCCAGGAGCGACCACCGCGCTGGACCCCCTACACCGCGGGGGGTGTGCTGGGCTCTGTATGAGCTCCCTAATGGCCGTAATGGAGGACAAGGTCATTTATTATGATAGGGGGGGGGGGGGTCGAGGTGGGGGGGGTATGTATAGTACAGCTACAATTAAGTAGAAAAACACCCTGGTGCTTGTAAAGGACAGTAATGTGACTCGGGGAGTGATGGATTCTGGGGGAATGAGTCTGGCCACGCCAGAGGGAGTATCTTATTATCCGGGGCAGGTGCTTTATCCGTCATGGAGGTAAATTAGAGCGAGGGAGAGAGCCGAGGGATAGAGAGAGGAAGGAGGGGTGAGGGGTGAGGGAGAGGGAGAGAGAGAGAGAGACGGAGAGAGAGAGAGAGAGAGAGAGAGAGAGAGAGAGAGAGAGAGAGAGAGAGAGAGAGAGAGAGAGAGAGAGAGAGAGAGAGAGAGAGAGAGAGAGAGAGAGAGAGAGAGAGGGAGAGAGAGGGAGAGGGAGAGTTGTAGTAAAGGGAGAAGATGGAAGATAGGTAATGTGACATCATGGAGAGGAGCGATAAAGGCGGGAAAAGGTGGTAATGCAATTTGACGGAACTGTAAAGAGGAGAGACGAGGAGAGCGGGACGAAAAGGAGAAGAGAAAGAGACATGGTTTCTTAAGCACGGCACGACAGTGAGGTGACATTGAAATGTGTACTGTGCCTCGTTTATGCAATTATAAAGTCCAATTACACTTTTCAAATGAACCGAAATGTATCTTTGGCCCACAATGATGACGATGGCAAGATTGTGCGCGTGCTCATTTGTGTGGCAGGAGAGGAATGCGTCCAGGTCTGATTGGTGAGCTGCATTACAAAACGACAGACATATGAATTAGTGGATCTTTGCACCATCTATAAAAACACAATTTCCTTGTGTGTATCTATGCATGCACAGCGATACGTCCATATTGACTCGCAGCGATTCATTCGAGTTAGCCCGGTCCCGTATAGGGGCGACCGTATGCCTTCCCCATGGGACGAAGGTGGTTCCACACTGTAGTTGGCTAGTGGAAGGTAAATCTCAATTATATTGACAGGTGACTGTGAATAAATAATCATTAAGCCTACAGCCGAATATGCAGCTGACCATCTGTTTGCAAGTGTGTGTGTGTGTGTGTGTGTGTGTGTGTGTGTGTGTGTGTGTGTGTGTGTGTGTGTGTGTGTGTGTGTGTGTGTGTGTGTGTGTGTGTGTGTGCGTGTGTGTGTGTGTGTGTGTACGCACATGGTCTGTGTGTGAAAGAGCACACACGCGTACTGTGCGAGAGAGAGAGACAGAGAGAGACAGAGAGAGACAGAGAGAGACAGAGTGAGACAGAGGGAGCAGGTTGGGCTGTTATGTTAATGGGTTGTTTTTCATACATTCTTAATTGTCTTTGCGTGTGTTGTCCGTGTTAGTGTAACTGACCGTGCATGTGTTTGTGTCCCATAACAAAGTGGGCCTTGGTTTTTCCGCGATGGACACCAATATGCATAAATTCGTTTTATAGGGCAGCAAATGCCAACAAGCTGAATAATAGAACCATTATGCGCTGACAAATGAAAACGGTAACTTACTGGGAAATGGAGATTCATCCGTTTGAATGCAGGGAGGGAACTCTGGATGAGGTCTTACAACTATCAGGCGCAGATCAATTCTATGATTATGTATAGCTGTGACATTTCAGAGTCCAATTGATTTAAATGGAACATGGAGCCTCATTCATAGATCACCCTTGTTTGGATATTACTGTGTGTGTGTGTGTGTGTGTGTGTGTGTGTGTGTGTGTGTGTGTGTGTGTGTGTGTGTGTGTGTGTGTGTGTGTGTGTGTGTGTGTGTGTGTGTGTGTGTGTGTGTGTGTGTGTGTGTGTGTGTGTGGTAGGGGGGGGGGGGGATGGGAGGGGGGGATGATTTCATCAGTGGTCGAAGATCATCTCTTATGCTGCCTCACTCTCACCCCCCACAATGTAAATGAAGATCCGGAGGTGAAGGTGAACCGCAACTTGATTACTTTGACATTTTCAAATGCGTCATTTGAAATACTATGTTGGTCAATTTGGTGGGCTTGTCATTGCCGAAAAAGGGACATAACAAAAACAACAACAAAAAAATAATTGTGTTACTAAGACACCCATCCTAGTTGGTCCAATCCCATTTTCTCTTTAGCGTTTAAGAAAACAAGGGGGTACAATTGTCCTCCCAATGCAGACACTGTATGTTGATATTTTGTGATTCCAAGGTCATAATTAATTCCAAATAATGATCATTAAGTGAACAGTTATCTGTTTTCAGCCTTTTGAAAAATTGCAAGCCACTACACATTCAGTAACCATTTGCACAAAGGAAGAATCCATTAAAACATAACACTGCAAAATGAATCCCAGCTTGAGTAGAGTATTTGCCATTTTATACATGCATGAAATCTCAGAAGGCAGGAATATCCCATTTAAAACCTTGTCGATATGCTGTGTAGACTGCATGCAACGCTTATTTTTTCCATTTCATGGTCCCTTATCTGGATAATCCGGAACTCCAAAAATTGGCATTAAATGTCATGGGCTTGTAACTATCTCATATACACAGGCGTGATATTCCACAAACACCAAGTATAAACTTTTCTTTGCTGGCTGGTTTTATGCACATACACGTGGGCATGATTTGAGTGTGTAGTGGATGCTTCAGTTTTTTTTTCTCTGAGGTGTTGTTTGGCGCATGCATGTATGAACTTTGCAAATTTCTCGCTTGGTAGAAGTCCTTGATTTGACAGTTCAGGGGTGTGCTCTGAATGAATTACTGCCGTGCTCAAACATATAATCCCCCTGGATCACGGGCCGGAAAAGCGATGATAAAAAGTGTTCCTGACAAATGCGGGTCCATGCTGACACTATCTGCTAGACGACATTTGAGTCGGGGGTAAAATGCTAAGCATAGTAATATTGAAAAAAAGATGGGCAGAGAGATGCTGAAGTGACGAATTATAACGATAATGATCCACAGAATGGGACAACAAACAAAAGCCAAATTAAAATACAAAACCTGAAAAAAGCTGTCCGGTAGAATAGAAGTGTGGGTGAGGGGGGAGTGTGGTGCAGACGATTCGTCAGGGAGGGCGGGCGACAGATAGACAGAGGCAGATGGGCGACGCTAAATCAAAGTTAAGTAACCGTCCCCTGCCTCTTTATCTCCCCCAGATATGCTAATCCAGTCAGCCGCCACTGATAGTAGTCCAACAGCATGTCTAGTCTACTGTGTGTGTGCGTGCGTGTGTGTGCGTGCGTGTGTGTGTGTGTGTGTGTTTGTGTGTGTGTGTTTGCATGTGTGTGTGCTCGTGTCTATGCGTGCGTGGTCCTGGATTACATCCCAGTTGCACCAACTCTACTCAGCCAGTGACACAGTTAAAATCTCATCGCAATAGAGACGTGTGGATAAATTACCTCCGATGCCTTCAGCCCAATGCTGTCGATGTCTGTGTGTGTGTGTGTGTGTGTGTGTGTGTGTGTGTGTGTGTGTGTGTGTGTGTGTGTGTGTGTGTGTGTGTGTGTGTGTGTGTGTGTGTGTGTGTGTGTGTGTGTGTGTGTGTGTGTGTGTGTGTGTGTGTGTGTGTGCGTGCGTGCGTGTGCACTGGATATGTCTTGGCACATATACAGTGACATATAGAAGTCCTTCTGGGGTGGAGGTTAGTCAGACATGAGCAGACTGGCAGTGTGCAGCACCACAATTCAGTTCTGGGACTGGGTGATAATGTCTTGTATATGACATTGCCCTGTGTATTTGGGTACTCTCGATATCATATGCCTTCATAGCAAAGTCTTCACTTTAAAGCAAGAGTATGGGCGGTATATTTAAAAGCTTTTAACATAATTTTCTTAACCTTCTTTTTAAATCCTGACAGGAATTGGAGCCACCAAATGCTCTGACAAAATGTTTTTATCCGTGGCTGTCGTAGGCATGTATAACCCTCTAAATCCGGCCAAAGTTAAATGATTTGAAGGTCTACCTGTCTGTCTACAACCTCAATGAGTATTCACTCAGGAACAATGCTTTATAAATGTTGAATCCAGTTGGAATAAAACATTAAATACTACTGTATTAATGCTTCAAAGTTTCTGTTATTCTAAAATTGCTATCAAATTATTGAGTTCAACCGATTGGAAATTTTCTCATAACTCAATTTCAATGCTTTGACACTTCAGTCTAATATCTTGATCTGAGTTTAATATTCAATTTGCTGTGGCAAAGGAATATCCCCAGGGTTGAAATTATAGTCGTGCAACATTGACATGTTATGTCTGCCTAAAAGAAACCTAATGATCTCTAGGAGGCATGCAGTCTATAACAGAAACTATAAATCTCTGTAATGGATGATTATTTACATATTCACCTATTTTACATAATGTTTGAGATCATCTGATGACGGTATCTGTTGTATAACTTTACTTTAAATCCCATCAAAACATGAACCCAAGTCCTACACATCTTTCGTTGTACAACGGATCATTTCCATAAAAAATACATTCAAAAATCAACCCTGCAACGAAACGTAGAAATCAAGTAGCTTATTTTATTTATTTGTCATTGTAACAGCCTGCCGGTGTCTTTCGTCATCACAGGCAACACATCCCTTAGTTCATTTGGTGAATTTACTATGTCTGCACATCAAAGCACACTCTCTAGAGCCTTCATCAGTATCAAAGGGGCTGCACGTCTTAGTTATACTTTTCAGAAGGTTATTTAAAAATGCATCACGGGCGCACAACAAAAAAAAGATCTCTTTAAAAGCGAAGACTGTTGTGTACACAATCTACTTTTTCAGATTGTGCTTCTGTCCAACCAGATTGGATGGATTGGCGAAATTCCCAAATGTACCCAGAGAAACCGCAGATTAAATCCTCTACATATCTCACAGTAAATAATTGAATACAGATACACACAGTGTTTTTCAGATCAGAGCCTTGGGACCTCACACTCCATGGTTATTGTAATTTCACATCTCATAGCTGTGCT
>OLKM01000293.1:144295-146795 GCA_900291075.1 Melanogrammus aeglefinus | reverse complement strand
CACGCACGCACGCACGCACGCACGCACGCACGCACGCACGCACGCACGCACGCACGCACGCACGCACGCACGCACGCACGCACGCACGCACACACGCACACACACACACACACACACACACACACACACACACACACACACACACACACACACAGCACACCAGAGATTATATGTTGTGTGTGTAAACTACAGCCAACCCACAGACACAGCACTCGTATGCCGCAACGTCCATTGTTACATCGGTCTGCATTTATTTTTTTTCTCCTCTCTCGGACCACCCCCCCCCCTCGCCCCCCTGTGACCGCCCATCCCCCTCCTTTCTGTTTTTCTTAATTGTAGCGTTCACTACGGTGAGCAGCAATCAGTCACCGGTGTACAGGGGGCTGGTTGGAGAATCGACCTGAGCTCTAATAGCTTCTGCTTTTCTCATCAGACACAACATCACTTATAAAAGGCACATGCCGAACCACCTCCCCCCAACCAAAAAATAACAGGGGAAAAAAAGCTCTGGAAATGTTACTATTCTCTCTCTCTCTCTCTCTCTCTCTCTCTCTCTCTCTCTCTCTCTCTCTCTCTCTCTCTCTCTCTCTCTCTCTCTCTCTCTCTCTCTCTCTCTCTCTCTCTCTCTCTCTCTCTCTCTCTCTCTCTCTCTCTTAATGTGCTGGTAAGTGCTGGTAAGAAAACCAAAATCTTTACTTGTAGGAAATGCCTCATGTTAAAAAGGTAATATTAGGTAATAATAACAATCGGATAAGGGTGAATGCTTTCTATTTCTCACTTTCATACTGACCTGTCAAAGCTGATGTTGCTTTAGTTGATCATTTAATTTATTGAAATTACAGATAACGTTATAATTGTTAATTTTGATCGTTGAGATATTAGCAAGGCCTGTATGAAGACAATGTTAGCTGTTCGATTTAAATAACACGCAATCGAAAAAATATTATTATGAACAAATTACACAGCCCATAGAACTGTGCTATCCGACTGATTAGTAGATGTAGTCAATAGCGGATATAATCGAGTCTATCTGGATCTCCCTGCTGTGTCTGTTTGTTACTAAGCTTACAAAAAAGTGTTTGTTTATTACCCCACATTCATGAGAAATAATGGATTCACCCTGGACAACTTAAAGCAGCTGGCTTCTTTGAACAGACTTGGAGCAAAACATGTTCACATCAGAGTGATATCAAAAGAACCGCAGGAGAAAGCAGAGCCCTTGAGACGCCAGAGTACGAATTGGCAGGTTACCAAATATTATTTTCGCTTTTAACACATAAGACAATAGATTATTTCATGTGAGAAGCAACACTATGTATGTAAGTATCTATGCATTTATGTTGTCCTATGTGTGTTTTGTGATTGTGTGTATGCCGTATGTAGCCTATGTTGTGAGTGAACGTATGTCTGTGCGTACGTATATTTGTTCATCGTGCAAGACGTCTGTCCACCAGAAGATGGCGACCTTCCAAAAAAGAATCGCAGCATATGTATATCAAATAATAGAGGTACGATATGCAGTCTTTAGGCAAGATTTACCGAGGCTTTACCATGTATATCTCAGTAATAGAAACCTAATAAAATACATTTTGTCAGGAAAATGTTTACTGTTTGGAATCCCATACTAATATGATCTATATATATTGTATTGCTATGTCATAGTCCTGCTTGAATTCCTGTTGAAAGGCCCCCTTTCCAAACATAAAAGTGGTTGACATTTCAATCTGTAGTTATTTGTGGTTTTCCTTTCTCTATGTAGCCTACATGATATACCAAGTAAATATATTTAAACGTCTAACTATTTTATGACATTGTTACGATGACATTGGGATTTAACCTAGCTTGAGATAGTTCAAAATAATGTTAAACCTTCAATAAACACTGAAGTTAAACTAATCACTCCTCAACCTTTAACAGTTCAAGTGACATTGTTGTTCATCAAGAAATAGTCCAACAGTCTCGACAAAACACACACATTGACAAAAACATGTGGAGTGTTTTTGCCATTCTTTCACGGAGATGTATATTTTCTTCCAATTGTTTTTTAACTCAATGAATAATAATGCTCTTTATTACACACACACACACACACACACACACACACACACACACACACACACACACACACACACACACACACACACACACACACACACACACACTCACACACACAGTCCCTCTTTCTCCCACTAATGAGCTACAGGCTGTTATCAGTCATTACAGGAAGCCTGATTATCCCACTGGCATTCTGCACACGCTCACTGAGAACTTCCTGAAGGTGACCTTTTCACGTTGCCATGGAGACCGCCCTTGTCTGTTATGAGGTGCTAAGCTTGTACACACAGACGGTGTGCAAGAAATTGAAAGTGAGAGTGTGAGAGAGAGAGCGAAAGCAAGAGAGAGAGGAGAATGAAAGAGAGAGAGGAGATGGAGAAAATGAAAGAGAGAGAGAGAGAGAGAGAGAGAGAGAGAGAGAGAGAGAGAGAGAGAGAGAGAGAGA
>OLKM01000293.1:80012-144032 GCA_900291075.1 Melanogrammus aeglefinus | reverse complement strand
AGAGAGAACAGAACATTTTCTTCCCAGTAGCATTAGCACACTGCATTCAGACTGCACAGAGACAAGTCAACACAGGTGACATCATGCAGCACTGCACTTTGTGGAACACAAACAACTAAGCTTGAAAAATGAATTTACATATCATTTGGATTGAACTAATCTAGATATCTAATGTTTATGACTGCATATTGGGTTTATTAAATACATCATACTCTGGTTATTTTATTATTGTTTAACACTTTAGAATAAGGGTACATTAATTAACCATTGATTAACATTCATAAAAGCAGTAATAAGTATTATTAGACTTATTAAAGGTGTTAGGATTATTAACCCGATTAAATAATGTACAAATTAATACGGGTTTAACATGAAAACCATTACCTTAGTTAACATGAACCCATTGACCTAGTTAACATGAACACCATAAGTAAACATACATTATAAAATGGTTGTATTACCCTTTAATTAATCTTAATTAACTTTATGTAAGGCTTATTCCTGCATTAACTAATTCATGGTCAATAATGTACCCTTACTCTAATGTGTTACCAGTTATTTTTGAAAGGGGTGATGATAATTAAAAAGACAATATACTGTACATGTGAGTGTATGTTATATGTAGGATTTAACAATGTTATCGTATGTTCATCATCAACTGCAAGTATTTGAAGAGACAAAAGTTCCTGGTATTAAAAAATCGAGCGACTTTTTGCATAAACATGCAAGCAACATTCGGAGGTATCAGGAAATTATGAATATTCAGTTAATTCGGTGCATAAGAGCATGCACGTTAAACATCGAGTGGGTAGGATTATGCAAAAAGTAGTTTTCAGACAAAGCAATACAAATAGTAAAAAATAAGCTGGCTAAAAACTGCTAAAGGGCCCTTCAAACTAAACGATGAACAGATATCAGAGTTCACCCAGAACAGAACGTTTTAACTTGAAGAACAGCACAACAACCCTAACCTATTAGATGTTTTGCTGCTCTTTAGCCTGACAATTCCTGGTGTTGGAAGTCGGCTGGAATTCTAAAGAGAGA
Source organism: Melanogrammus aeglefinus (assembly GCA_900291075.1). Taxonomy (NCBI): domain Eukaryota; kingdom Metazoa; phylum Chordata; class Actinopteri; order Gadiformes; family Gadidae; genus Melanogrammus; species Melanogrammus aeglefinus. The sequence goes on along the minus strand of OLKM01000293.1, from coordinate 142,988 downwards.
GCAACGGAGGCTCCAGAATTAGGTTTTACAAAACGTCACATCGCCGCAACATCAGGGGGAGATAGGTCAACAGCCAGGCCCCCTGGCAGCGCGTCAGAATGCAGCAGGAACCGCAAAAAACAACCTCATTGTCTTTATTCCCTTTAACCTTCAAGCCAAAAAAAAGGGAAGATCAAATTAAGAAACTCAATTGATCTTTCTCTCATTGAAACCCTCCACATAATGGAATGATGCGTGGTTCTAAGTTCTTGCTTGTTCATGTGCGCAAGTTTTGCCCTCAGGGAATGAGGTGGATATGATGGATGCCCACATCTTTAAAGACAATAAACAGATTTACGCCAGCTAGGAAGTAGCCGAATAAAAGAAATACGCTTTTGGCGGAGGACTAATTGCTTGCTGCCTCGATTGTGAACCATGAGGGCCTATTAAAGCAGTGTGTTAAGGTGTGTGGAATGTTCCCTTTTTTCTTTTTTAACGTCTTATTCTACTTCAGCTTAAGTCAATGGAAAGCCGTAGGCTATAGACACTTTGTTCATTTTTCATTTCTAGAGAACAGTACCTGCAATGTATCTTTTTGTCAAATTACAAATATGTAGGCACTACATGAAGTCATGATGTACGGTTGGTAGATGATTTTACACTTATTTTATGCAAACAAAAAAGACAAAAATAATCTAAACAAACTGGAAAACTATCAAACTACAAAATATGACACTGACAGCACCGAGACAAGAGGATTTCCTCAGATGTTGCTTCAAAGAGCAGTTCACACTAAATAAATAGATAAACACTCTAATTTGCATAAATGATTGATGCAAAGAAACCCAGCCATGTGACAGTGGAGGAACCTTCACTCCAGTTTTTGTGTTACTGGATGTGTTTTCCCGCTCCAAGATTGGCCCTCCATAAGCGCTGTATGTTGGGGGGAATGACTAACAGCTGCTTACGTCATTAGCAAGCGAGCAACATCTCCCATAAAGCTGTCACAAGCAGTGAGAGTTAAACTCTGCTTGACCACGAAAATAAGTCCAGAACTTAAAAGTCCCGGTCGCCCGAATCTGTCATTCGCTTTCAGTTAAGGTTTGTTTTAGCGTTGTTGGCGTTTCACGGTGCAAAGGCCTATTCAAGCGATACTTATGTTTTCCAGGCAAAACCAATGCTAAGAAACAGTTACTGGATGCTATTAAGGTGGGATATCTCCAATTAGAAGAGAATTATATCTACAAGTAGTTAAGAGAAGTCTACTACTGTGCCCCCCTGTCAGTGTGACAAGCAACACCTGGGAGAAAACGGTGTTGAACTGAGATTGGCAAAATATTCAGTGGCTCCATCCTGGTTGTTCTGACGCAAAACTTATAAAATACCCTAAGGCATGATATACTATGCTGAATAAAACCACGTTGACACCCGGATGGACTTTGTAGATGTAAATCAAACTGCTGCAATGGCACTGCCACTCCCCGGACAATCCTGGAAGTAAATATAGACGTTTTTAAACAGCTTTTTATTATAGCAATAAATTATAGTGAAAAGTTGATGGAGGAGGACAAATAGCAAACTTTGAACCTAACTTTAACATCCCCCTTGAGTTTATGCTGTTGTGACTCAGCTCACAGACAAGGTCATGCAGGTATCCCAGCATGCTTTATAACAAAAGCCCTTCAAAACAAGAGCACACATTTCGTAACAATGTGTTTTTTTTTTGGTTTTAGTGCCACACAGGCTACAATGGCATACTATTAGAATCAAACCTTTGCAATGTCAATACATCATGCAACGACGATCGCACACTCACACACAAACACAAAAACTCACTCTAATACACACACACACACACACACACACACAAACAAACACACTTTCGTTAGCTGATCTAACTTTCCATCCACAGTCTAGAAGGTTCTGCTCTGCCCTAAAGAGTCCTCCATCACGACGTCTGTTTAACGAGGGTAAAGTTACAGCTCGAGTCGGTACGCGGGGATGATTCACCCTCCGCAGGAACGGCCAGTCGGTGACTAACGCGCGTCTTCACACTGTAGACGTCAATTTCAGCGTTAAAAATAGACCGTCTTGGAATGTGACCGGATGCTGCGCACTGTAGATATACGAGGCTCTCTCTCTCTCTCTCTCTCCCTCTCTCTCTCTCTCTCCCTCTCCCTCTCTCTCTCTCTCTCTCTCTCTCTCTCTCTCTCTCTCTCTCTCTCTCTCTCTCTCTCTCTCTCTCTCTCTCTCTCTCTCTCTCTCTCTCTCTCTCTCTCTCTCTCTCTCAACAACAGCCATGTTGTAGGGTCTTGTAGAGTTGTTTGTTGTAGAAATAATTGACCAGCTATTGTCTCCCTCATATCATCCTTATGTATCAGGCGTAAACATTGAGCCAATGCAATTTGTAATGATGCGCCAATTACATTAAAGTATCAGTAATAGGATTAGTAACTGTTCACCGAGGACTGGTTATCTAATCAGCTTCATATAAGCACACGCTCTTCTCAGATGAACCGGGCTGGAGTCAGACATGCGGCCTGTCATCAATGTATGTCTGTCTGTCTGTCTGAAGGAATACATTTTATTCATTCTTAATCCAGGCATACAGGGGAACAACTCCAAGGACCAATGAAGCATATACCGAAGAAACAGCATCTCAAAAAGCACACAGACATGAACCAAAATCCCAAACCATCAGCAAATTTGATACTGCAGACAACTTTATTGATGCTGGAGGACATTTTTTCTAAGAAATACATATAGTATTACTTAGTTAAAGCCAGAAAGATAAAACATTTGTTTTAATGCATGCATAATTTGGATGTTGTAGCATATATGTGTGTGTAGGCCTAGGATCAGGTTGTCATTGTCTCCAATTTTTATTAACCTTTAAATGCTATTTTTTAATAAAACATTTATTTAAACTAATCATTTGCTCTTAATTTGATTACCTTGTATGCCACACATGAAAAACCGGTACTGGAGGTTTTCATCCTAATTACCGTCACAGAAGCGCATGCGCATTAACCAATCGGAAATGTGAATCACATCACCCAGAGAAGAAGCAGAGGGAGGGGGAGCGAGCGAGAGAGCGACAGACAGAGGTGGGCCATAGTGTAGAGAGTGATGGGACCTGGCTAACGGAACAGCAGCGAGTGATCACTCTCCCAGCCGGTAATGACAGGTAGAAGAGTATTGTTTTATTGCGATTAGCATGATTCATTCGTTATATCTTACACGATTAAGTTGCGTCTTTACCTCGCATCCAAAAGAGGACATTGCATTGCTTTCTTCTATGAATTGTAACCACTCTTCTGACGATGTCAAACTGTGGAAGTGAAATACGCGCAGGAAATAAATAAACAGCGGAGGAAATATGATCATGCGATTATTATGTTTAATTAGATATTCTCTTCTGGGCGTTGATAGTCTCTTTATATGCACTGCTTGTTTTGTGACGTTCCTAACTGTATTAGGCCTACTTTTGCATTGGATGACCTCTTAAAACGCACGCTTTGTGATTTGTTTCCCTTTTCGATCGATTTGTAAAACTGTATAACCTCGATCCGTTTTTAATGTGCCGTTTTTAGAAGCGAAATGCAAAACATAAACCGTGCGTGTGTCTATTCGCGCCCCAAGGGGGTTGGGAGGACACGGGCTCTGTGTTCACTAGGCGTCACGCATGACGTCTGTGTTTTGAGGCTTTCTTCAGAGGACATTTCAGAACCATGGATAGCTCCATGTTCTAAACATGGAATATAACATCCAAACCGTCACACAAACGTGTTTTTACATTGATGAATCCATCAATCTTATCCAAAAGAATTAAAGGATTAAAGGATGGCTGATTTCAGATAACAACGTTTAGTTCAGCACTGAAATAGGGTATTAAGAGATTTCCAGCTGAGTAAAATGCACCAGCCTTTTGGTGATTCAATATAATACTTAAAATAGCCTACGTATGCAAGTATAGATACATCTTTCTTATGACTTCTCGCAAAATAGACATTTAACTACATTTAACTACAAACAAATGTCCATGCGTCAACATAATGCACAAAGGCTTTCACATTATAAGCGTAGGCCTACTGGTAGTAGGGCTTCATTGACGGAGTACAGTATAGCCCCATGGGAGAGAACCAGTTCATACAGATCACACAAGTTACTGATATACAAATTTTCTATTCTCTTGCAGTAACCAATGGCAACCGGTCAGTTATTTCTCACAACCTGAGATGATTAAGGGATGCTTCTGGCATACGCTGTTCAACCAATGTAACACCATTAAATGCTTGTGGAATGTAATGGCTATGATGCATTTAAAACACACTTCCACACCAACGGGTAGTGTTTATGTGTGTGTGTGTGTGTGTGTGTGTGTGTGTGTGTGTGTGTGTGTGTGTGTGTGTGTGTGTGTGTGTGTGTGTGTGTGTGTGTGTGTGTGTGTGGTATGCCATCACAGCTGTATATTACTGTTGGCTTTACAGACGTTGCTACACTATTTTAGGGTTGAGGAGCAGTCTCTCCCTTTGACCGCTAATGTATCTTTGTATTAGCACAGACACTCTGGCAACCAACTGGGTTTCTGCAGAGTTGTGTGTGTGTGTTTGTGTGTGTGCGCACTCGTGTCTGTCTGGGTGTGTGTGTGTGTGTGTGTGTGTTTTAATAACAGCCGAGCGCAGCTGTGGCAACCAAAGGAAATTGAGATTCACCGGGAGCAGAACTGAGAGAGCAGTAATAGGAAATGCAATGAGCTGTAAAATACCAGGATCCCGAAGGATATGGCAGAAAGTACAAAACCTTGTAACAAATCCCAAAGAATCATTGTCTGGTAAAAGCTATTAGGGTCTTTATCGAACAGCCTATACAAAGTAACTGAGCCTTAACCTTTTGCTGTTTTCAGTTCAACTTTAAACTTTTAAACTTTAAAGTTCTCAGTTCATTAAACATAATTGCTGCTCATCAATGCTAACATATTTGTAACTACAGATACATTCATACAATCTATACTACCTATTCCAATCAATATGATGTTAATTATTCTGTTATGCAATGTCTTTTTTGAATATGTGGGGTCCATTTTATTGCAGATTTGTCCACACCCAAGGAGTTGTGCATCTCTGCATTCTATATGCATGCGTTAAAACATTGTGCTCGTGGTTGTAAATCGTGTGCTTGTTCATATGTGAATTATGCTGCTGTGGGAGACAGAGAGAGAGATAAATTGGCATAAGGGAGAGTGAGATGGAGAGAAAATATAAACAGAATATATAATTTACAGATTGATCCAACGGAGAAAGAGATATAGAAACAGAAGGAGGAAAATCATTTTGGGTACATGGAAGGCAATGTGCCACAGATAGTGATCCATGTATGACTATATCATCCTTAAGGTCTTAACTGTACTCTACACCAGTTAAACATTGTGTATTTTGCTGTGTGTGTGTGCATGTGTGTGTGTGTGTGTGTGTTTGTGTGTGCAGACCGAAGGGAAGGATGACTTCTTGTCCTGAGATCTGTGGGTCGGAATATACTGAGCAAGCCCAGGCCGGTGTCAACTGCCAGCAGTACGGAGTTCGCTCATACCTACACCAGGTAGACACACACGTGCACAAACACACGTGTACATTCATGCACACACGTTCATTCATGCATTCAAGGACGTGTTCATGCATGCACACACACAATGCCTGCACGCCCACAGACACTCAGATCACTTGCATAAACCAATGTGAACAGGAGACCGCTGAAGGGTGACTCATCACATGGATTTCAGTCAGTAGAAATATTGTGTAATTCACTTTTACCATAATGGACTCACAATTTTCCATTCAAACACATGCATCCATCTTTGGGCACATTTACGAGGTCTTTCATAACAAACTAACAAAGTGCTTACAGGCAGAACTATAAATCCAATCGGAGAAATAGAAAGTAAAACATTTCTGGTTGGCAATGACATAAACATGTGTTGAATACGACAATGACCTAAATCACTTTCTCCTGCACACTCCAGTTTTACGAGGAATGCACCGCCACGGTCTGGGAACGTGATGAAGATTTTCAGATTCAGAGATCGCCTAGTCGGTGGAGCTCTGTTCTCTGGAAGGTGAGAGTTCGGCCTCATGTCTGCCCTGATTAAGGGCTCTCAGAAACAGCTCCTGTGCCATTTGGAATCCTGACCGTTTCGGTTTGATGTTAACAGCAATCCCAACATTTATCATAACATTTGTGAGACTAGCCTGGTTCACGCCCACTCCCATTTCTCTCCCGGTAGGTCTGTCTCACGTTTGGAACCCTGATCATGTTAGCAGGACTCATAGCTCTCCTGGTGGGCTACGCAACGCCAGCCCGCATCGAGGCCTTCGGGGCAGATGACCTCCTCTTTGTCGACAGGTATCGTACAGAGAACTGGCTCCGTTTTACTCACTCAACGCCAGATACTGTTTGGTTTACTAGTATCTCGGGTCGTTCAGGATTCTATGCTGTTGTTTGCCAACCTGAAAATAGATATTAAGGGAAACTACGAAAGCCTCAAATATGCAGTTACATTACATTGATTGTACAAGGAAATGCATTTTGGCATTCAACCAGTACAAAGCTGGAGCAGTACAAGTAATTAAATTAGCTGCAGTGTAGGTAATGGCGGATGTATATACTTTACCGATTAAGTGGAATTCAATATCAATTAGTGGCAAGCAACATTTGGGCAGGGGCAAGATTGTTATTTATGTCCTTACAAGCTCAGTCAACAAACATTCTCACTGTTGCTTTTACTCACCAACAGCTGAAGCTTGGCTATGCCATTTCTAACAAATAACACTCAAATAGCTCCTAAATCTTACCCACAGCACCTTGCTTATTAAGGTAGGCTGCCAGGAAAAGAATGTAGAGTAATAAAAATAGGCTACAATTCGATAGTATGCTACAAACAGCAATAAATATGTCTTCAAAAAAGCCAACTATTGAGACCATCAATTTTGGGTGTACTATTCCGGGCTGTGGAGGAATGGGACCGCAGTTTGGGTCATTTGCCATAAAGCTGTTACCCAGCAGCACCACAAAAACATTCAATACAAAACCTTGCTCATATCACACTACTACTGCCTCTATAGTAACACAGGACATGGTGAACTGTGCACACATTATGACTTCAGGACCCAATAACAAAATACATAAAAGTCAAAACCACATAGAAAACAGTACAGCTTGCATCTTAACATTATTCAAAGATGAGTGTTTCTACGGCCAACTGTTATGAACTGGCTCAGGTTAGGGAACAAAATAAGTATGTTTACACAGAAATAGAGTTGCAAAGGTTATTTATTATATTCACAGCCACATATAAAATACAAGCAACGACATACATGAATGTATGCATGTTATCAGTAGTTCATTGTGTGTGAGTTAGTTGACTGAACGGTGTGTGAATGTTAAAATGAGAACAGGTCATCGGTAACTTGCTGGTGGAATCCTGAAATACAAAACAGATGAGAGCATCAGATGGTGATTCAAACCAATGATCTTAAATAGACTTGAGCACAGATGAACCATCTGACCAAAATATCCCATCTCCCTCTACCTATTGGCAAACCAGTTAGGACAGGTAGACAGATATCACACAACCTCCCTGAGGCAAAGGGTTGCTTTAGAAACATTACAAAATAATTATTATTTATACAGAGCACTACTACGCCCGCATACTACGACCCTGTCTACGACAGCTCAACCAAAAACACTTTGAATATACCTTTGAGTCCTCCTCCCCCTCAGACCTGCAAGTCCACTTCCTGCTAGGATACAGACCTGAAAGAGCAAACACCAGATGGACACAAAAAAATATAATCAACTAGGTCATATGGGAAAGCATCCTTAATCACCCCCCCCCAAAACCCCTCTCATGAAAGGTCCTGGGAATGGGCTCTATGCACAACTCCACTACTTCCTGGACTTAGTGCAGCTCCTTCCTTTCCTGTCTTACATTACTGGCCAAACTGATTAATCCAGGTGTGTCTGAGTAGTCCCAATGGTCAGACACACCTGGATTAATCAGTTTATCCAATAATGTAAGACAGGAAATAAAGGAGCAGCACTAAGTTCAGGAAGTAGTGGAGCTGTGCAAAGAGCCCATTCAGCTCACAAAAGCTTCTACCAGCCTACCCAGCGGTCTGTAGCAAACACTGCTCATCTGTCCTTCTAGGTGGACATGCTCACTAGTGATGTCAGATGAGGCATCACTCATCTGACATCACTAGTGTAATCGGCTAATCACACTCACACCTGGTGGTATAATGTGTCACCTATAAAGTGGAAATGAAGCAATGAGAACTGTGACCATTTTTTGGTTGCTTTTTCATTTTTGAAAAAACATTTTCATTGAACCTAAAACTTATCTTCTAGAGAAACAGAGAAATGAGTACACTCACTGTTTGAAGATATTCTTGTTTGCAGACTAGCTCGCTCCAATGCTTTTGATCATTTCTAATCCATTGCCAAATTAATCCATTGTTATCGGAAATAAACCATTTGCAAACACCGTCGCTTGCACTATTTCGCATATTCATGTGCACACCCAAATGGCACGACAATTACTTGTATCATGAAATGAACGAACTGTAAGGCAGCGTGGTAGCCCAGCTGCTGCACCTAAAAGCCTTTAATTTTCTCAAAAAAAGACGGTTCGCCTTATAATCCGGAGCGCTTTATATATGGCGAACACACGAACACTTCGGAGTCCACACGGAGTCGAAACGGGCGAAAACGATCCGATTTCGTTTTATGAGGTTTACGGATATTGCCGTAAAGACGGAGTCAAACCGCATCGAGCTGTAGAAACACTAGTAAATTCAAGGCGCTGGTTCTCCACAGAAAAAAGTGGAGCGCATCAAGCCTGCGCGCTGCACACAAACATTCAGTCACGAGGAGATTCAACCTTTCAAATTGAGCAGAAATACTTTTTAATGTACAGTTAGTAATTACATTTATCAAGGGGCTTTATTAAAAGCTACAAAAATAATACAAATAAAATAATAAATAAAAAATCCAACGCAACTCTGACGTCTCCCAGCTGGTGGGGGGCTAATACCATTATCGTTTGCGTTTCAGGCGTAGGCCTACACACGAATCCTAACACTAAACCGCATGGGTCCGGATAGATTAAATTGAAACCACCTCCGAGGGTGGTTTCAGAAATGTGCGGTTTCGGGCACCGGATTCGCCGGATTCGCCGACACGCACAAGTCTTGCGGTTTCACCAAAAAATCGGCTTCGTGTAGACGGGGCATTAGAAGGCGAACACATGTTCACCAAGACGAAAAAGCCAGCGCCGGGCGACTTAGGCCACTATTTCACAATGGATCGTGGATGCCTGGGCAGCGCTGATATATCAGTCTCAACTGTGGTCCGAGCTTTCACGAAGGCAGGAATAATCACTGAACTGCCAGGCAGCAGCAGCGACACTTAATTACTCGGATAACCGCCCCGACACGACCAGACGCCAACGCCCGCTTGCCCGACGGGTCCGTTGCCTCTCGTCGGAGACAGTTGGGAGAGAGGAAGCAGTGAAACACACCGCCACGACCACTCCCGACGACACAGCAGTCTGTATGTTTTGCGCTTGCGCGAGATGCAATAATTCTCCATAACAGCGGGTGGCGCTAGTCTCGTGCCCGTTATCCGAAACAAGAAAACAGTAATGACCTAACCGAGAAACCATAGAAGAAACCAGGTAGAATAAAAACAAAGCGCACAAAACAGCTTGTTTATTTTTGAGCAGACGTTTTGGAAAAAAATTCTTGGCAGCAAAATGGTCACTTCGGCTGAGATGCTCGTCACGTTGGCTGCTCTCGGGCTCGTTGTTGTTGCCCGAAGACATCGCAGGAGGGAAAAAGTAAGCAGAAACCGCACAAAGTGGGTGAAGCAGTGGATTCAACAGCGGCAGGCACAAGGAGCATATCCCAATTTGTGTCGAGAACTGGCGACGGACGAACCGTCTGATTTCCGTAATTTTGCACGAATATTCCCTGCCCAGTTCCAGATGTTGGAGGAATTAATCAAACCGATTATTCAGCGTCGAAATACGAACTACCGGGATGCAATATCCACTGGAGAGCGTCTGATGGTCACCCTGTGCTTCCTTGCAACAGGTAATTGAAAAAAAACACATTTTATGCGGTTTGTAATGTCATCAATTCTACTGAATGTTTTTTTTTTTGCAATAACTAACCGAGATATTATTATCTTTTGTAGGTGAAAGCTTCAAGAGCCTTTCATACCAGTTCAGGATGGGAGTATCCACAATCCGGCAATTTGTTCCTGAAACATGTGAAGCCATCTACCTAGTGCTGAAAAAAAATATCTAAAGGTATGCATGTGAAGCTTTTTTTAATGATAAAGTCATATACGTAATGTGTTAACAGATGTTTGCCTTTCCTTTTAGTAATTACAGTCATGTATTCTGCTGTTTATGTTTGTGGCCTGTATAATGAAATTGGCCTTTTAAATTAACTATTGTTTTCTATGTTTTTCAGTGCCCAGACACAACACTCGAGTGGCAGCAGGTAGCTAATGGATTCTTATCCCAGTGGAACTTTCCAAATTGCATTGGAGCTCTTGATGGGAAACACATCAACATTCGCCCTCCACCGGGATCTGGATCAACATATTACAACTATAAGCACCACTTTTCTGTTGTATTGATGGCGATGGTGGACAGCAACTACAGGTTCCTGTATGTGGATGTTGGGTGCCAAGGCCGTGTATCTGATGGTGGGGTCTTTGCTGGGTGCACCTTAGCAGATGCCCTGGAGAATCGGACCACCAACATACCTGCCCCTGCCCCACTTCCCGGTTCTGACCAGCGCTTGCCATTTTGCATTGTGGCTGATGAGGCATTTCCATTGAAGGAGTACCTCATGAAACCGTATCCACACCGTGGGCTCTCTGGACAAGCGCATTTTTAATTACAGAGTTTCAAGAGCTCGGAGGGTAGTGGAAAATGCCTTCGGAATCCTGGCCAGTCGGTTCAGAGTGTTGCTCACCACTGTCAACATTCAGGACACTGCTAAAGTGGAGAACATTGTTTTGGCTTGCTGTGCTTTGCACAACTATCTAAGAACAGAGAGCTGTGACACATACATGGCAGACATCGTGGATCGCGAAGGACCAGATAATGCCATTGTACCAGGAAGATGGCGAGAAGATCCTTCACTGCAGCAAGCCTCCCTGCCACGTGCCAACATTGCGGCAACAAGAGCCAAGGAAACAAGGGAAAACCTGTGTCAGTACTTTGTCAGACTGTGGTGCTGTGCCTTTTCAGTGGGGCAAAGTATAAAGATCCATTCCATGTCTGTGTGCTTGAAAATTAGTACTGTATAGGTCTGAATTGTTAACCTCATAGAAATTTAAATGTGCCACATTTCATAGACAACACCAGTTAACCTTCATTCAGATGCCAAATGGGAACTATATCCCATATATCCATCTTTCTGATGTGAATGTTCTGTTCAAACCTAGTGCAATTTATCTCACTCTGACTGACAAATTTGTATTTTACACATTTCATCCATCCCACACTTGCATATAGATAGAAGACAACAGTTTTTCGAATAAGTACTTATCTTTATTTTTCAAAGACTATTGCATATAACAAAAAAGAAGACAATAGAAAATACTGGGTTATGGGTAATACACTGGGTTCTTCAGTTGTCTTGGTTCCGGGATAACCTGTAGAGGAGACTGTCCAGCTCATATTCAAACTGGATCAGTTGTTGCTGGGACAGCATACGCATCCTATGCTCAATCCTCTTGCAGCACACAGAAATATAGTCATTTCTCGGTGTTTGTTCTGTGTCTGCTGCCAAGCGCTCCAGTGTCCTGCCAATCGTCTTCATGAGGACCAATTCCTCATCCGCTGCTCCTTGCTGTCTCTTCCTCTTCCGGCTGTAGCTCAGGTCGGAACCCGCAGAGGTAGATGAGGTAGATGGGGACCCCAAATCCTCAATTGCAGTCTGTTCGCAGACAGTCGATTCTGCGATGGGGAGGCCAGTCATGGGGGTATCATACTCGAACTTAGATTCAGGCTCCTCACACGGCTGCTCAGCTGACTCAACAGTGGCTGGTGTTGCAGCATCACACAATTCCTAAACAAAAGAGCAAGTGGGGATTTAATACAATTGAGGTGCATGCTTGACATTCACAACAAAGAGCACACATTATTTTATTTCAGCTAGTATTCATTTTATTAGTTACTAAGCTATAGCCTATAACCACATTTATGTAAAAGCAAAGATGATAAATTAATTACCTTGCGAGTGAGGTTGGATGTGCTCTCCTTCCTCTTTGTGTGTGGTTCAATGAATTGAAGCCTTCTCAGAATCCATTGCTGTCTCTGTGTCCTCTGTGCCCCAGAGCTTCCAGAAGGAGCCGGCTTTTTGTAACGGTTGTAAACCGTACGGAGGTTTTCCCATTTCTTTCGAACTTCTTTGACTGAAAGGCACAAAAATAGTTCAGTAATATGTCCCCTTTCGTTGTCTTGTTTTTAATGCATTGTCGAACTAATACATTCATTGCAAGTTGTGCTAAGTAGGTGATATTTACCTGATAAACCGAGCGCGGTCCCGATCTCAGTCCAGAGTGTTTCTTTTTTATTCCGGTTGGAATAACACTGGAGCGTTATGTCATACAACGGTGGTCTGTCTTCCACCAGGGAAACCAGCTGCTCCTCCAGTTCTTCACTCCACGTAGCCATGGCTTCAAGTAAATCTCGCAAAATGAAGCAAAATGTAGTTGGTCTCTGCCTGCTCCATGTGTTTAATGCGTGGTTTGTTTACCATCGTCACTTCCGCCCCTCTTCCACCCCTCCCACACACCGCGCTGATTCGCTACGGCACCGCCCGTCATAATCGTCATAGATGGCACACAGCCAGACGAGTCTACTCTCCCGACGGCCGACAAATCCCGACTGAGCATGTTGAATCGGCCCCGACGAGACCCGAGGGCTTCCGACGCTGCCCGACGGAAAGGAACACACCAAACCGACGCGGTTACGACGCCGTCCGACTGGTGCCGACGAGGCGCGACGCCCGACGGTCGGCTTGGTGTGTCCCTGGTAACTTACCAGGGAAACACCAAGCCGACCGTTCAATTCGGACACTGAAGAAGAATTTGAGGGATTCGTGGACGGGGAATGAACTGAAAAAGTGAGCTTTACGTGTTATACGTGAACAATGTTGAGTTATGCACGTTTGAATTAGCGGTATCAGACTCTTTTACGTGTTTACAACTGAACATGGCTGGGAGATATTGTTAATATGCTCATTAACGTTTGAACATCGTAACCATGGGAGTGAACGGAGTTGTCTAGAACGCTTAATAAAGTTTGACGTCTTTATCTGACTGTTTTGTTGACATTCGCACAGCTCCATCTATCTAGTCGATGCATAATGCAACCCCAGTCAAACGTTTGACTGCAGTATCTTCGATTCTATGCGCCTTATAATCCGTTGCGCCCTATAAAAAAAGTTACAAAATAGGCCATTCATTGAAGGTGCCCCTTATAATCCGGTGCGCTTTATAGTGCGGAAAATACGGTGATATACACGTTGTCCCAGGTTAATTTCATGGCAGCACCACATAAGCACCACCAATTGTTGTGCGCTCAGATACATCTCTCTCTCCTTCATCTATTTCTCCTCCATAGTCAGGCTCTGTTGGGGGCACTAAAACTCCCACTGCTCTTACTGGCTCATAAGCATAGGCAATTGGATGCCTGCCCTCATTGGTGGGTCTATCCTATTCGTCCATATTCATTTTGTTGAGGCAGTAAACTACCTGTGAGGCTATGAGCCGCTATGTAAACAACATGTTACCAAGCATTCTCGTGACGTCATCGTATTCTGAAAACAAAGATGGCGGTGCACGGGCAGAAAACATAATTAATGCAACTTGTTTGTGCTTTATTCTGAATAATGGGTCATATTTCAGACTTTATTTGTAGTTAGGGCATATTTAAATATTTAACTAGTGCTATAGACATGTTTTTATTTGATTGCTTCATTTCCACTTTTAGCTTTTTCCTTGCCCAATGTCAGTGATGCGAATGTTTCCCCAAAAGCCATTCTTGCAGTGCACATGGCTTGCATAACGACAAATGCTGGGTAAGCAGCCACACCACCTGGTACATTTTTACCAGCCCCATTTGTGACCCAGAGATCGACCATGTTTGTAGTAAGGTGCACTAATGCATCCCCTATCTATTGACTGTTTATTCTACGCATAACATGCCACCAGGTGTGGCGTGATTAGCCGTTATAAGCCGTTTTGGAAATCTACCCCTTATGACATCCCAGGTGAGCGTGTCCACTTAGATCTGTGCTGGATAGATGAGCAACGTTTGCTACAGTCCACTGGGTAGGCTGGTAGGTAGACTGATCTATCCAGCCCACATCTAGTTGGACACCCCCACCTGTGATGTCATAAGAGGAAGATTTCCAAAACTGCATTCTAATGGCTAATCACACCGCACCTGGTGGCATGCCATGGGACCTTTAAACAAATATTCATGCATACAGTCTATGACAAAGGATAAACAACACTTTTTAAACTGTCATAACTTTTGATATCGCTCTGTGCTACAGTTGGCCATAGTTTGAGTTGAAGTCTCAGTGCCACTATTTGGGATGGGAAACATAATATTTTTTTCCCTTTTGGGAAGATCATAGAACTACCAAGCAAATCAGAATTTTTTTCCCAAACACCAAAAAACACTCCAAGAAACTCCAGTAAGTAAGACAAGTAATCTAGGACAGACCCAAATAGCTCTACAAATACATTTCCAAAACACCACAACCAAACAGAATATTCCAAGACTCCCAACAGTGGCATTCAAGTCATTTGTTCTCAAATTGAACTCCAATAAAATGCTATTCAATTTAAACCAACCAAACAAACATTACCCCAGACAAGACTTCATATAAACATACATAATCATACAAACAAATCAGGGCAAAAATACTAAACAATACAGAAATTTGACTAAACATGCCAAATCTTTGACAAAACATCCATCCACTACCTTGCAGGAATCATGACATTACCTACTCTTCAATAGCTCCAGACATCTTTGCAGAAAGTGCATGTTGAGTGTTTAGTGTTGAAAGACCTTGCAGGTGTGTGTGATCAGCTTTAATGACTACGGGGGGATGTGGCTATCAGTGAACGAGTTTGTGATTGGCATATGTTAACTTAAGTGCATATACCATCAACAACCCTGGGTAATATATGGTCATATTTATTATAGATAAAGTATTAAATATAAAGTACACAACACAATCATAAATGTTGTATTGTGAGACACTCAACAAGATATTGATATTACAATCAAAACTATGGATTTCTTTCTTTTTCTTTCTTTTCTACTCCCCCAGCCATGCAGTGAGTTTCAACCGGGCTCTGGATGTTTGCAAGCTGACTGGAGCTGTGCTGTTCTGCGTGGGGGGATCATCCATGGCTGTTGGGTTCCTGCTGTCTGCGTTCGCCAAGAGCTACTCCAAAGAAGAGCTGTACCTCCAGCACAAGTTTAAAGAGAGGCTGGGGACTGCTGGTAAGCTAGCAAGCATTAGATTTGGTTTCTGTTGGCGTTTTCTGTTGTTGGTTGCAGCTTTGCTTCACTCATGCTAGGTTCAGGATACTAATGCAATGCAAAGATTGTTGTGATGAATAGGCCTATTCTGCTAAACGTGTTACTTAATTATTCAGGATTAGATGCATGATTCTTCATTGACGTGATAAAGAAGAAAGAACATGGATTATTTTACATTGTTCATAGCATAATTGCCCTATTTTAAGGTTCATCTTGTATTGCGGGTCAAATATAACTGAGTCAAATAGATGACGCGTTACGGCTACGGCACCGCTGGGCCGCGGAACAGCTGCGACTTCTGCCCTGCATATGGCAAGCTAACCCCGCCAGAAAACGCCATCATTTAGTCACGTGTCACCTTCATTAGGCCGTAAAAATCGCCGGAAAATGTAGAAAAACGGCGTATTCTACGCCGTTTTGAGCATTCAAAACACGCGTAACTGATTTGGTCTGCTTGTCTTGTTCAGCGATTGGGCGCAAACACCTCAAATGCATTGGCTGAGAGAAAAGAAGGGCGGAGATAATTAGCATACTAGCGAGACGCCGTATTTTACGCGCGTTGTGATGTGCACAAACGCGCGTATTTTACGTGCGTTTTGATTGCTCAAAACTGTGTTTTTTACGCGCGCTCTTGAAATTGCAGCGTAAAAAGCGGCGCATTTCTGCACAGGAGGATTGAGGATTGAGGATAACGACATATAAAAACGTGTTGTGGTAATTTTAAAGCCACATGTGGCTTTTTCCACATGAATCACAAACTGAAAACATTTTCTCGCAAACACTAAATGAATTCCGGTTTGATTCAAGCATTTGTAAACAACAAACTAAGGAACATTCCGCAAAACCTCAGATTATTTCTCTGGCTAATGCCGCTGTGTGTTTTCCTCCTTGTTGCCATGACAGGTAATCCCATCACCAGATCTCCGACCCCTGGGGACGGGAAGGTTCCGGTCACTCTGTCTAAGGTCCAGAACATCCAGCCACTGAGCAGGAAATCAGACACCTGACAGCCGCCCAAATGAAGTGATAACATCAAGGAAGGAAGAAAGATAGATAGGCCTATATAGATACATAGATATATATATTGGTGTGTGTGCGACGGTGTGTGTGTGTGTGTGTGTGTGCGCGTATGTTTGAGTTCATTTTTGTGGCTTTTCGAAAGGTCATTTTACATCAGCGTGTGCTGCTGCTCTTTCCTTGGTCCATGAAAGGTTTAAGGAGGGCTCAATGAATAACTACTGAGCACAGCGATGGAATTATTCGAGCAGGCAGGAAGACAGCGCAAAACATCCAATACATCCGTCTTCAGAAGTTGCTTAGCCGCCATGGGGCCCTGTTTTCCTGTTCAAACCCCTAGTTGGGATGACAGACACGCACTCTGACCCAGACGGTCCTATCTCTGATCGGATAACGGCTGACGACGGCCGCAGGAATCAAAATAAGACTAGAACAAACAGCAAACAAACAATCTGTAAGACGTGAGTTTGTAGAAGTGTTAGTGTGCATGTGTGTGTGCGCGTGTGTGTGTGTGTGTGTGTGTACACAACTGCTTTTCATGGACCCATACCCAAAGTGGGGGCCATTCGTTATTGATTCCTCAAAAGCCGACCAAACTCGGACTAGAACACACGTGAGGGCAGACTTGACCTAATAGGAAGGGCACATGTCTCACTGACATTTTTATCCGGTCCACTAAAGGCCTCGGGCCCTGTCTCTGTCAGGGGAAGATCAATAAACCAGATGAGACAGACGGCTATTGAAAAGGTGAACAAACGGGGGGCCGGGTTGCGGCGGTGGGCCGATAGAGTGGTGTCCGTCAGTCCGCATCGCTGCCAACGAGAGCTTAGCAGAGACATAGTAGATAGAGAGCACAAGGTGATACAATAATTAGCATTGTTTCCCCCCTGCTATGATTTCAGGATTTTAAAGCAGAAGCACTTCCACATAGACACACACAAACACACACAGATAAAGAGACACACATCCCCCACCTTTCAAAATGTTCACCTTTCCTCCACTACTAAATATTCATGCACAGATGCACGCCTCTTCCCCTCACACCCACACAGTCCACCCACCCTTCTCCTCGCATTACATATTAATTTGCGATCTCACAGAAAGGCAGAACAAACACACGCGAGGATGCAGCAGTAGCAGCGTCCACAGCCATGAGAGTCACGTCAATGGAGATGACGGGATGCATAATAGATCGGTGAGAAGCGGGAGAAGCAGAGTCGCCCCAGCGTCGCTGCTGCTGTCCACCACACCGACCATGATAACCATGACGGCATGATGGATTCATAAGTCACGGACACGCTCAGCTTGGGCGGACCCACATGTGCACTCCCATTATGAACCCGTTTTGAATTGAATTACAGAGGCGGTGTGATTGTCATGGATGGTGGCTGACGCCATGGTAACATCAGTCATGTAGTTTATGTATCAATGTCTTGCTTGACATTTGTTTTTTTATGCATTCGATTTTTATTTATTTTTATGTTGCATTCCACACATGTAAGATGTGTTTCGGTTAACAAATAGAAACATTTGGGAGTGTAAGCGAAAACACGGCACTTTAAGAAGAAGATTTACGGATCAAGTTCACAGTCAGACGTCGACTGGGTTGAGTTGGACGGGGTCATTGTGTTTCTTGTATAGGGGTTTCAAAACAGGGTGCCATTCATGCAGTCAGCTTAATACACCTACTAACACGAACACCACGGGCAAACAAACAAAATGTAAGATGACCTTTTGACCTTGTCCCACTAACCAACACCTTCTGTTTCAGTGGTACGGTGATATCTTCTTCTTTTGAATTACTTTGAACCATAGCTGCGAGACTGCCATCGGACCAAATTGGTGTGTGTGTGATATTACATTTATAGATGACTATATGGACATAACTAAATAGGACAACACCATTTAAGCTGCAAAGTAACAAGACATACACAGGACATTATGTGCAGGATAGAATTCCTTGAAAAGAGTCTGAACGATCAGTTTATGGTCAGTAAATGTGTTGACTCGTAGTAACATGTCATGTAAAATAAAGAGTTTCAGTTTCATTGTCATATAAGTTACAATCTATATTTTTTTGCTCTTTACTCCTCGAATCAGTAGTTAATGTTAAACACTTGAAGACTCTGATATAATTGTTAGGCTGTGATTCTCATCGTTTAAGCCAATGACTGTAGGAATACAGGAATAACTAACTATGTGTGAGACCTGTCTTGAAGACATGGTTAATGCAATGCAGAGATGTTGAAGAAACTTGTCAAATTAAAGTTTTCAAATCACAACTGCTGCCCAGAGCTGCTTTTGTTCATCAATTATAATCTTGGATCATCGCCCATGTGTGTATCAAATTACCTCAAGGTATATTCAGCAATGGCTCACCAAGATACTTTTGGATGGAGTACAACGACTGTGCCAAGTGTGGAAAAGCTTGGAGCCATTTGACAACATACCTTACGTAACGCATGTATTGTTCTTAAAATGGCTATCTTGAAAAGGAACAGACAAAGCATATACATATTTCATTCTGCAAAATAAAACCTTATCGCAGCAGGCCTACATGGAAATATATGTTACGTTATATTTGTTAAACGAGAATGTCAGAAAGCAATATTTAAAGCTGCTCTAAAATGAAAGATATCATGATTAAGTGGTCATTTGAAAATGAGATAATGGTCAAAATTGAAACTTGTGTATCGCCACAAATCCTCCACCTCAAAAATATAACATATTCTTGATTTCAAAACAATGTAATTTAATTTAATGTATTGTTCACACATTTATTTAAAATATCCAAAATGTGAAACCATTTGAAGATGCCTCCAAGATAGAGGGCAGCTTCTCAACTTTGTTCTCTCTGTGTTCAGTTGCATGTGCGCTTTGAGCACGTGTGCTTTGGGCCAATGCGCACAGAGAGTACAATTTGAACTGAACAAAAAGTGCAGGCATGAACCCCCTAAACCCTTAAATGTGGTTGCCTGCTGTTAAGCGCTGAACCACCAACGAAACGTTAGACCATAACATCACCCTCAGTCTGCATGGCCAGTAACTGCAGTTGGATGTGCAATTTGTAGTTGGATCACAGATGCACATGCACATGCACCTGCACACCGATACACACACACACACACACACACACACAGACACAGACACAGACACAGACACACACACACACACACACACACACACACACACACACACACACACACACACACACACACACACACACACACACACACACACACACACACACACACACACGCACATGCCTAAAGCACTCCTTGTGAGGATGGATGAGGCTTCCAGAAATAGAACCTTATGGATCATTAAGTTTACTGGTGGAAGTGTATGACTCACACACATCAGACTGGTGTCTCTTCCAAACACACACTTGTGCTGCCTCTCGCGCTCACTATCTCTGTCTCTGTCTGACTGTCTTTGTCTCTCTCTCTCGCTCTCGCTCTCTCTCTCTCTCTCTCTCTCTCTCTCTCTCTCTCTCTCTCTCTCTCTCTCTCTCTCTCTCTCTCTCTCTCTCTCTCTCTCTCTCTCTCTCTCTCTCTCTCTCTCTCTCTCTCTCTCTCTCTCTCTCTCTCTCTCTCTCTCTCTCTCTCTCTCCTTTCCACCCTTAATTTTTCTGCCCCTGGGTTGCTATGATGGACACAAAGCACATTCGATTGGCTGCAGCAGTCCCAGAAACTGATTTGGTTAAGAGACGCTGTCTTCCGGTGGGTCGGCAGGTGGGGTGGGGTGGGGTAGGTCCATGAGAAGCAGGGTTCTGTAAACTCAACCAGGGTTGTGCTAATGGTTAGGGACTCCATAGTATCATGTGTTTCATTTAAACTCCAAATTGCTGTTGATTTCAGGAAATACACCTATCCTGACATCGCCAGAACAAATTTGAAAATGCCCATTAGCCTGGAAACCTTTTCAAGTTCCTTTTAGATTTCCAAGGGTGTTATAAACTGGCAAAAACAAAGCGGTGTAATTTGATAGTCATTTCATAGAGCATTGTGATGCATCAGCTGCAGCCATTTTGGTTGTTGATGAAAATGCCTCAATGGCACTCCCATTGGGCGCTTCTCTACAGTCATCTTATTAAACCCACCCCCTACTAGATAAAGGATGTGAGGGGAGGGGTGGGAGGCAGACTCATATTCCAAAGGAAACTAAACAAGAGCTCTCAGGTGCGTCTCGTTCCCAGACTAGGAAATCACATTTTAGAACTCAAGGTCAACATACAGAACTCCTCTTGGGTTTGAGGATGCTTGACATTCTTTGAACGACACCAACTGAGAAATGCTGATGCTGTCACATCATCGGTTGTGAAAAATGGAGCCAGTGCTTTGCTTCATTTAATTGGTCTGTCACCATACAGACTGGCTTCGTCAAAGAGTCACCTCGCCTTCATATTATTAATAGATTCTCCTCGTTAATGTATGTCATGTCATATAAATTATTGCCTACTCAAATGTGAAAGACAAAACGACACAGGTTATGCTTAGTTCCTTTATTTTTTACTTCTCATTCTGTTTGTTGGAATGTCTTATAGAAGAGTGTATTTATTATATAGCAGGGAAGGAGAGATGGTATTTTACTCTTATTATCTTCTTCATCTTTTTCAATTATTTGAACATGGAGTTGCACATATTGTACTCACTAACACCCTTTTCATAAAATATTGCCGCCCAGCGCTCTGCAATAGCACAAAATAACATAGACAGAACAAAATAAATACAATATAAAATATGGCAACAAGTGCCAATATTATGCTTCCAGACAATGTGAACACAAAAGCCAAAGGAAGACAAGAAAAAAGGAGACAAAAGCAAGAAAAACAACGTTGACATTAATTGAGAAAACTAATTAGGGCAAACTCAACACAAAATGATAAAGGTTATTAAGTAAATAAATTTAAAATGGTCCCAGAATGTACATTTAAAACGATGCCTTTTAATTATGTGTGTGCAGATTCTTTCTCTCTGAGTAATTAAACATTTCAGCAAACCCACAATCTTTCGGCAGGGTATCAAATGCAAACCTTCAGGGAGGAATTACAAAACAAACAAACAAACAAATGACCATCACAGCATAGGCAACACGGATGTTACCCCATCGACTGGAAGCACTATTACAAAAACAATGAATGCATTAAATATGTTCTTCTGAAAATAAACACATTATCATTAGCAATGTAATTTATGTTTCTCTTCATCCATGCCTATGGCGACAACGCTCACAAACATCATCACACACTGACACAATAATACAGATTATAACATGATAATCAATATTATAACATAAAAAGCTTTGGTCTATGGTGGAAATGAACATTTTGGTGCTACCTTTCATGGTATTCCAGTGGTTGAATTAAGAAAGACACAAAGCAAGTATTCAAATAAATGTATTTAAAATACACATATTTTGGCAATCATCCTATAATCAATTCACATTATATTCAATTCAACTTCTTTTATCGAGGGGAAAGGAGGAACAATTCATTCCTGAAAGAATGACTTGTGGGAAAATATGTGAAGGATATAACTGGTATTACCAGACGCCCCACTTGTACTGGTAAGAGCCGAATTTCTTGCTTTTTCATTGGACTTTTGATCCAAAAAGCCAATTGCATGGCTTTGTGATACAAGTTCCATTTTTTCCCAAATCAAAAACACTATCTAGTGAAGTACCTCATAAACGAGCCCTCCTTGACCATAGTCCATTGACTGAAAGCCTTGATGCTGTGCTGCCTACCGAAGGTATTTTGTATCCTTCAAACTTCTACCATTCAGCTGTTATTTCTAGTGGACTGTCTGCTCCTCTCAGCTCCCCTCCTCTCCCTCTACATCATGCGTCTCTGCTGCTGAAGCTGAAGCTGAATCCACCCTCTTACTGTTTGGACAGGCTCGCCTCCTTTCCTTTCCCGACCCCATCAGTTGAAGTATCACCCTTCTCCTCCTCCTCCACCTCCCTCTCCTCCTCCTTCTCCTCCTTCTTCTCCTCCTCCTTCATCTCCTCCTTCTCCCCCTCATCGGCCTCTCCGTTCTCTTTGGCGTCTGTGGAAGGGGCTGGATCGCCCTCCCCCCCTCCTGCCTTATCCTCCCTCTCCTCTTTGTTCTCTCCTCTTGACCCCTCCGTGGCCCCCTCGTCCGATTTGGTCTCATCCTCTTCCTGGTTACTGTTGCTAACGCCGTTGCCTTTGCTGTTGCTGCTGTTGCTATCTGGCCCGGCCCCGGTTTCCTCTCCCGCCTCCACGTCGTTCTCTCCTTCTCCTACTGCCCCTGCTCCCTTTTCCTCTTTTGTCTCTTTGACGTCATCGGTCAAGTCTCCAACGGCCTTATCAGTGGCATCAACACCTTGCTCCTCCTCTTTCACCTCCTTCTCCTTCTCCTCCTCCTCCTCTTTCACCTCCTTCTCCTTCTCCTCCTCTTTCACCTCCTCCTCCTCCTCCTCCTCTTTCACCTCCTCCTCCTTCTCCTCTTTCACCTCCTCCTCCTCCTCCTCCTCCTCTTTCTCCTCCTTCTCCTTCTCCTCCTCCTCCTCCTCTTTCACCTCCTTCTCCTTCTCCTCCTCTTTCACCTCCTCCTCCTTCTCCTCTTTCACCTCCTCCTCCACCTCCTCTTTTACCTCCTCTTTCACCTCCTCCTTCTCCTCCTCTCCTCCATTCTCTGCCACCACCTCTTGATGTGCTGTCCCTGCGTTGGTACGGCTGTCTTCTTCACCTTTGTCTGATTTGGCCTTTTCAGCAGAAGAAGGAGTTTTCTCCCTGCTGCCAGCTGCCTAGAAAACAATTACAATGTCCTATGTTGAATCGTCCTTGATATGACACAAACATCACAAAAGAGGTCCAAAAAGGACTTTGTAAATCCCCAACTTAGAAAGTTCAAAGTGGTATTAATGGCGGACTGGCGAACATGTATTTTATGTGGACTTCACGGTAAGCCGCGGTCCCTGTAAGGTGTTACATAGAGCTTTGTTTATGACAGGGCAGTACTTATATGAATCAGTAGCATGTGGCGGTCATGGCAGTGAGCGTGGTCTAAAGGGATACATCTGTGTTAAAGGAGATGTTAGCCTCTACCTCTTCTCCATTCTGGGCTGTCTGGTCCCCTTCGTCAACCTTTGACCCTGTGTCATCTGGAAAGAAAACATAGGGTTTGCTTTTAGAAAATCATGGCGTTTCCCCTTATTTATTTCTTTATTTCTTCTTTCTTTTCCTCACCTACATCAAACGTAAGCACACACAAAAAAAGAAACGAAAAAATACAATCTTTATTCCATCACATACAAAGGATTTAGTGTTGCTGAAAGATTCCTGTGACACAGAGGTGACAAAAATAAATTGCTCTGAGTAAATGGCTAAGCTATTGCAGAGAGACGATAACATGTCCTAAACAGTCAGGCGGGGAAATGTTCCAGTGAAAGGTGTTCACAGATAGCGGCACAGTGTAAGGGAATTGATTGTATTTGAGATTTAGCAGGCTCAAGCTAGCCAAAATCACATGGCAGTATGAGCAGAGGTTGAAGTGAAATAAGTTATTCTTGGGTGTTTGCCTGGATTACTTTCTATATATATTGGCTTCACCCCCCCCCCCCCGATATATTCAGGCTTATCTGCCTCTTTGAAGAGTACTGTAAATCATCCTACTAGATGTTACCCGAGTTGAACTCATATTTATATTACATTGTGAAAATGCTGATTCATTTGGCAAATGCATTAAATGCTTCAAATGAAAAATAATAGTCAATATAAGATAAAAAACTTGAATGGAAGATTTTGATTACAAAATACAATCATTTAATAGCATATGGTGCTATTATGTATGCTTCTTGTAAAAAATAATTATAATCTGCTGTGTTGAAAACATACGTAGATTTAGACGTGTTGAACAACACGCAGCAACAGTACCACCTGGCGGATATAAGAGGTACGCCATATTTAATACACGTAAACAACCTGCCGTGACAATGAATGAACAGGGGGGGCACGAGAAGTCGTATTTGCAATCATATAAGTGCATTAGAAAAAACAAAATAAACACATCATGCGATGGATGTTAACTGTGAAGAGCATATAATGCCATAAGACTTAAATGTGTATCGTTAGGTTTGTTAATGAGATAATGTTTCCAGCTATGACTCCAGCACTGTAATAAACCACATATTAATCAGTATCAACCTCCCCATCATCCTCATTATCACTACTGGTATGATGACCATATAACAATGTACAGCAATAGACTTACTTATGTTTACATCATTAGTGTCCAGCCATATTTTGAAAGACTGCATTGCATTGGATTCGGGTGATCATGACCTTCGACTATTAAAGTTATGACTGCTATTAGACCAACCCTATTTTGCCCTCTCAGACAGATTAAAATCCCCTCCCCTCTGGGTGTCCTATGCTGGTCCTTTATTAATGGACTTTGCATCTCTGCAGTAGAGTATTGTATAGATGTAGATTAAATAGAGATAGATTAGAAACACAGTCCAGTTCAGTTTAAAGATTTGTAACGGAAAATAAATATGTACACACATGAATTAATTATAAAAACAACTATTTTCATAGAGATAATGATGATTAGGCAATTATAGATTCATTTCCCATTTTTCACCAGACCCGGGATGCTTGTTTTCTGTCAACCCTTTTACAATCTGATTTAAGTGAGACGCCAGTTAATTCATGCAAACTAACAACATCATTGTGGACTACAGCACCCTGTTCAAGCACAACCACGCCACACAGAAGGCCGATCTTCAGGGTGATGTCAGGATGAGCACTACCACGGTTTGACATTGTGCGGCAAGAAAACGCTCATGAAAACAAGAAGCAATCAAGGAGGCAAAACAGGTTTTGTCTCGGTGCAAAATTAATGGCAGGTCTTTTATCATGCTTCTCCGAACCAAAATGAATGCCAGGGCCAGAGTAATTAACTCCTAGCGTTGAGGTAACACAACAGAATGCTCTAATAAACAACACAATTACATGCTTGTTATTTTTCCTTATTAAACAATGCAAAACAGACTCCTCTTATCATACGTGTCAGAAGTGGGCAAGGAAATGTTTAAAAAACTGTAATCACCCCGTTTTAATGCAAGCTTCTTATCCTCAGCGTGTGAACAAAGAAACACAGACTGCTCGGTCGCAGATTAGACGAGTTTAAGGGGACATTTTTAATGCATTTTTAAATGCGAAACTTGATTGAAGTTTGGCTGGTAGCAGAGATGAAACGTTGCGGTAATCGTAATTGACTTCTTAAAGGATATTTTATGGAAATGGAGCGCATTCATTAATGTGGAGGGAGCCAAGTGATTGAGTGTAGGCAGTAAGCAGCAGAGAGGAAACTAGCACTCTAAACATCTTTAATGTGATTTGAGGCTGTGCCACTGCCTCCTGAAAAAAGTTAAATCAAATTAAGACCAATATTTACAACAGTCTCGCCTTTCTCTCCACTGAACCCCGTCTGTGTGTGTGTGTCTGTGTGTGTGTGTGTGTGTGTGTGTGTGTGTGTGTGTGTGTGTGTGTGTGTGTGTGTGTGTGTGTGTGTGTGTGTTGTGTGTGTGTGTGTGTGTGTGTGTGTGTGTGTGTGTGTGTGTGTGTGTGTGTGTGTGTGTGTGTCTCTCTGTGTGTGTGTGTGTGTGTGTGTGTGTGTGTGTGTGTGTGTGTGTGTGTGTGTGTGTGTGTGTGTGTGTGTGTGTGTGTGTGTGTGTGTGTGTGTGTGTGTGTGTGTGTGTGTGTGTGTGAAAAGTCCACCCCCCCACACACACATACACAAAAGCAATTTCAAGTGTTCCAAGTGCAAGTAGTTTACCTTGAATTTGGAACACAGCCCAATGTCAACTGCTTTTGCAGATTCGGTTTCTTTTGTGCTCATTGAAGACTCACATTTTTCATTTAGCAATTTGTAAGTCTGACACACGATTAAGTAAAACAAATAGGACATGTTTGAGTGGCACTTTGGAGATTATATTCATTGTTTTTTTTATCTTCGGTAGTTCTTTCATTTGTTTTCCCCAAGGAGGCATCTCCAACACTTAATGATTTCGCTATAACCATGACTGATGAAATACTCTGGATGGTTCAAAAAGCATTGATCGCTTCCTTGATTGTATTTAAAAAGAAAAAAGAAGAAATTTGCCATAACTCCGACATGCTTTCAAAGATTGAACGGTTGACAATGAATACATCGAACTTAGAGTGAAATGAGTGTGGAGGTTCTTTGGTGAAATCCCAGTCAACTTCCATTACGTCCATTTATCATTCCTCCGTCCCAAGTTCCCTTAGCCTGAAGACCCTCCTGATCACATGACCTCACACTCAGATGTTTACTCAAAAATGTCGAGAAAATTAGAATTTAATCGGGGCCAATCAGGGACTGTTTTGCAGTTGATGACACACCGGGGCCAATCAGGGACCCCGTCATAGTAAATGAAACGTGAAATAAATAACTGTTTTGCTACTGGCAAAACAATAATGGTGTCTCCTGAGTCAACCAGCGCTAACAGTAACATTAGTAGGGTAAACACAGCCATAAGTGAAGTTATTGCTTTAATCGGCTCAATAACAACTCTTAGATAAGATCAAGGGTATGAACCTAGCAGAGTTGCTTATCGGAAAATACATTTTCGCCATGCTTCTTTATTCTGTGTATCCATCCACTGAATAAAGTACCATGGTGTCATTTTTGGTTACGCTGATTGGCTGAAGGAGTGTGTCTGTCAAGGCAAGTCGTCCCGCCCAGTGTGATTGCCGATGGCGGCACAGCTCCAGACTGATCCGTGCAGCGTGACGGAGTGTGGGGTCAGTCGTTCAGTGTGGTCTCCAGGCTGAAGTTCCCTTTGATCTTCTGAAAAAAACCCATCTCTGTACATTTCTACGGGTGAACGTGATAGAGCAATATGGACAACAATCCAACAACAGTTTGGAATGTTTACCACTTACACAGTGTACATTGACACCATGCAAGCGTTTGCTTGGTGTTTTCAATGTTTACGATATTAGCATACTGTACATTCTCGGGAGAATTTTCATGGGGCAAACGTCCAACTCTGTTCAATCCAAGGCTATTCTCACACACGCACAAGACCATGGCAACACACCGTCACCTGCTTTACGACATATCTGTTGCTCATCACTGCAACAAAAAAGAAGACCTCATGGGTGTTTCGGCTTAGCAACGCTTGGCTGCACCCCCGCCCCTATCCCATCCCAAGCTGGTTGAAGCCAACACAACATATGGCCACATGGCGCCATTAAGTGTCACCAGTGCGCCACCGAGCTCCCCAGCTCTGCAGTCACAGCTCAGCCTCGGCTACCAGACATTACTCTTAGGACACAACGAAAGCGAGCCCACCGTCACCTCAGTGTGGTCGAGCTCTGTTGAAAACATTGATTTTGTCTTCGGACAATGAAAAACCTCTCATGGAAAACCGAACCTTGGATCCGGACATCTGACATGTTTTAGCCAGAATTTCTGTAACTTTTGTTACAGAGATATTCCACCGATGAGAAACCGGTTTGCGCAAAGGGATGAAGGTTCCAGAAGGCAATTTTGATATTTAAATTCCTTTTTTAGAGTTTACTAGTGCTGGCTGAGATTGTGTTAGCCAATTACACACTTACAGATCCCTGCCTCCAGCCACATGATTGGTCGAAACAAATATGAAGAAAAATAAAAGTGAAATGCTCTGTTTACCTAGACTTGAGCTTGTCTGCCCCACACACAAACACACAAAAACACACCTCTTTCTCTCCTTCCCTATATGTCACGCTCTCCTTCAACCAGAATACGGGAGGTTCTGCTAGGTGTTGATAATAACGCAGTGGGATTCATAGCTAATGAGCGTATGGCAAAGATAGCGATGTTCACTACTTAAATGACTCCATTCTCCATCATTCACACTGGCTTAAACAAACTACAGCTATGCATGCCAAAACAATTACGATTAATTCTGTAAAACCTCTATTTCTTTTCCCCTCTAGCCAAACTGCTCTTGGGTTCTGAAGTCCTTCCAAAACAATTATAATTAACATTGTGAGAAATTAAATGTCCACAAAGACTTGAGGGAAAATAGGCCCATGTAGAAAAGTGATGGGTACTTTCTTTTTCACTCTTTGTTTGTCTTGAATGTTAAGATAAGAAAATAATAATGTGCCTTTGTTTGTGTATGTGTTTGTTTGTGTGTTTATGTGTGTATTTGTTTTTGTGTTTGCCTATTATTACTTTGTTTGTATTTTCAGTGACTTGGATTTTGGAATATCATTGAACTAGTTTCATGTTGTAAAACACACCCACACACAAAGACACAAATACACAAGCATGCACACAAAAAAAATGGAGACATTGTTGCTCACCAACCACACACTAGTCGCCCAGAAACACACACACACACACGTGGACACACACACACACACACACACACACACACACACACACACACACACACACACACACACACACACACACACACACACACACACACACACACACACACACACACACACACACACACACACACACAGCTATCAGACAACAATGTGTGAAATCAAAGACAAGACTACACAAAGAACCATTTCAAGTATTCCTAGTACATTGAATTTGTATTCCAATGCCAACCGACTGCTTCAACAGATATGTACTTTGTGTTCATAGTAGAAAATGTATAAGTGAAAACAGGAACTCTAAAAATTTGTACTCTTGGCACATTTCCACATTTTTCATAATGGTGCGCTGATGTTCAGATTTTTTTTGTCTCTCTTAGTGAAGAGGAGCAGATGGCACTAATATCAAACAATTACATTTTTTTCTGAAAAAAATAAAGAATGACCGAAAGAATGGAAAGCCATACAACACGAGTACAACCTTAAATCAATTGGATGTCGGGTCATACGACCTCAAACCCCCAAGCAAACACCCAACCGTATCAATGCCAAAGCTCTTAAGGACACACTCTGCTCTCAAAAACAGACCCCCCCACACACACCTCTCCCTCTCAAGCCTCACACTCAAAAAACACCAACTCAATTCTCCCTCTGAAAATGGCCGACGTTCCGTTCTCTAACAGACGTCATTTGCGTTGCCCATTCGTTTCCGTGTCTCTCCGTTTCTGTGTCAACACACTCTGTGCTGCTTAGATGTCTACTATCGCAGTCTCTTCAGGCGTCGCGTGTGTGAAGCTCAAGTCCTAAATCCACGGCGGAGCGGGTTATATTAGAGTTGGCAGACATCGGGAGAGAAGAGAAAAGAGTGTGTCACTGAAAGTGTCACACGGAACACTTACCCTTTTGAGTGTGTATGCCTGCCTGTGCGTGTGGGTATTTGTGTGTGTGTGTGTGTGTGTGTGTGTGTGTGTGTGTGTGTGTGTGTGTGTGTGTGTGTGTGTGTGTGTGTGTGTGTGTGTGTGTGTGTGTGTGTGTGTGTGTGTGTGTGTGTGTGCGTGCATTACAGCTAGGCCCTGGCGCAAGAGTTGTATGTGATGTCTGAACCACTTGTTACGCGATTAATCTACCAGATTAGTATATCTACCCTGCTCTTAAATCCGCTAATCCGGCATCAAAGAATCATATATAGGGCGTGAGTGTGTGTGTGTGTGTATTTGTGTGTGTGTGTGTGTGTGTGTGTGGTGTGTGTGTGTGTGTGTGTTGAACTCTTACTGAGCCGCAGAGAGGAGAAGAAAAGAGACGGAGAAGAAAGAGGAGAGGATGTGGAAGGACGGAGAGGTGACACGCAGTCACACACACAACAATCTGGGAGGGTTTTACATACATATGCATGGATTTACACATGGCTTTATAAAGGGTACCCATAGTGCCAACAGTATATACTGGCATACACACACACACACACACAACACACACACACACACACACCCACACACACACACACACACACACACACACACACACACACACACACACACACACACACACACACAACACACACACACACACACACACACACACACACACACACACACAACACACACACACACACACACACACACACACACACACACACACACACACACACACACACACACACACACACACACACACACACACACAAAACATAAACCATGATTTTACAAGCACACACCTAACAAACAGACATTTTGTGATGTTTTGCATTGTTTATTTCTGCCTAATATTGGAGTATCTTCTGATTCCTGCCTCCAGTAAGCCTCCCAACTACAGACAGACATCCGTTTTGAGACACATCCCCCTTCCCTATGAGTCTGCTCCCTGGCCAACACAGTCTATTATATCAGACTAAACACCCCCAACACTAGGCCTACCTACAAGTGCACACAAACGCATAGACCCAACAGGACAGAGACGTCCAGCCAAGCAAGACAGCCTGGGTTGGGGGATATGTTCTTTAACCGTAGGCTCCCCGGGCCTCCCTGGCCCTGGGGTCATGAGCTCACACACACCTAGGGGACGTCGCCATCACGGGACAGCTATTGATGTGGGGATCAGAGTCGCAACTGGAGTTGCCATGGTGCAAAATGCATGTGGCTTTGTGAGGCCATCAAACTACTCAAGGATGTATTCACAATGGCCTTGGCTGGGAAGCAATTGATTTCCACATATGGCTCCTTACGTTGTATGAGAAACTCCTGCCCATCGGATTTAATAACTAAGTGGTGCTCTGGATTTTCTCACTCGCTGAAAATGGGTTTAAAAAGAGAAAATTTTTCGCTTTGTGAAAAACCTTCCTCTAAAACGGTTGTTCTTTAATCATGCACTTCTGTATTCGGCATTCAGGATTCTAACACATTATTCTCAACGACACACTCACCAAAACACACACACAAAGTCAACAATCTCTATTCTACACGTATGTATTCCTGTCGTAATTGCTGTCTTTCACTCTTAAAAGATCATATAGGATAGCCGACCAATAGAAAATAGATGAGTAAATAAAAGGAGGCGCACTTCGCAAACATGTTATTAGGCGTGAATGCATGTGAATAGTAGCACCACAATATGGATCGGCTCTCTGGGAAAGGGCCAACTATTCGTAGACAAACATCTATGTCTCTCTCCTCTTTCGTTAGCCCCCACTCCTCTCCATGACTGTTCAGACACCATTCAATAGCAACCCAGCTCTCTCTTATGTGAGGCCTCGATGATGTCCTTCCTCCGCCTCCTCCTCTGTGTCGGCGCTCTGTCTCGTTGAATGTGTTCTCGAATGAACGTACTCGCCCTCTTTTCTCTCCTGTTCCACCGTCTCTCTGCCGAACTTCTCCTTATAATACTTTCACTTTGAGTCCACCTCGTGTACCTCTCCTCCTCTACTTCTGTTGGACTCTTATTGTACTCTCCCTTCATGGAATGATGTGCATGTGTGTGTGTGTGTGTGTGTGTGTGTGTGTGTGTGTGTGTGTGTGTGTGTGTGTGTGTGTGTGTGTGTGTGTGTGTGTGTGTGTGTGTGTGTGTGTGTGTGTGTGTGTGTGTGTGTGTGTGTGTGTGTGTGTGTGTGTGTGTGTGTGTGTTTTTGCGTTATTGTAGCCACCCTTCATGGAATGATGTGTGTGTCTGTGTATATGTGCATACATGTGTGTGTGTGTGTGTGTGTGTGTGTGTGTGTGTGTGTGTGTGTGTGTGTGTGTGTGTGTGTGTGTGTGTGTGTGTGTGTGTGTGTGTGTGTGTGTGTGTGTGTGTGTGTGTGCGTGCGTGTTTGTGCGTGTGTGTGTGTGTGTGTGTGTGTGTGTGGTGTGTGTGTGTGTGTGTGTGTGTGTGTGTGTGTGTGTGTGTGTGTGTGTGTGTGTGTGTGCGCGCGTGATCAGGTCATATCCTTTTTCCTGGATTGTATCGGGTCTCCTGTGCCTCATGCTGTCGGTCATCGCAGTGTTATTAAAAAAATAACATTGTAACGCTGGGATGAGAGAAAAGCGTATTATTGTGCGAGAATATGACCAGGCTTGTTCAAAGCGCCGGATAGAAAGAACAGTCACTGCTGTATAAAGGCAGATAAAGAGACACACGCACATGCACAAACACACACACAATCACACAATCATACATTCACAAAAACAAGAGAATCTGCCCTGTCTCAACTCAACTCTGCTACAGGACAGACATGGAATACCAATGAGGTCATTGTATCTAGTTCTCTCCCAACCCACCCCTCTGCCTTCCATCTCTCGCTCACTGTCCCTACATTCATCTTGAGCTCTCTCTCTGTCTTCGCCCCTTAAACCTAACACCCTAAATCTTCCACCTGTCCATTCGTCTGTTGCACTGTTTGATCATATTTCTCTCTCCCTCTCTCTCTCTCTCTCTCTCTCTCTCTCTCTCTCTCTCTCTCTCTCTCTCTCTCCTCTCTCTTCTCTCTCTCTCTCTCTCTCTCTCTCTCTCTCTCTCTCTCCCTCTCCCTCTCCCTCTCCTTTTTGTTACTTTTCCATTCAGCACCATCCTTCAAAACACAATTGCTGTGATCCTGTCACCTTCACAGACGTCCATGCAACTTTTATTCCAATCTTTCAACATCCCACAACTGTCAGGACTATCCTTGGCCACAGCGAATAAGTAAGGGATAATGCCCGTCCTCCGCTGCGTGTCGGACGGTTCACGCCTCCGCATGGTCCATTAATTCCTGATAATGGACACCTTGAAGGGCATTATCCCGCTTATACCACGGCCACTTGTCAAAGAAAATAAATTAAGACCATTCATTTACATTTTCATGCTTTTTACAATTCAAATATAAAGTTTTTCACAAGCAAAGCCAAAGCCATAACTTTGTTCCCCTGGTAACGCCTGAGGGTTTGACTAATTCCTGGAACAACCATTACCCTAGCGTAAGGTTCTTATGCAACGTATCGTTGTTCACTACTCCAGTAATTAGGACGGACCTTAGCTACGACTTGGCAACGGGAGGTATTCTAGTCCGTTGGGTTTGACTGCGTTCCCGTTGCTATGGTTACTCATTTTTGAGAGGCTAATACGATACGCCAGCTAGCACATTAATTGAGAACGGTGAACAGACAATTTGACTGGAACTACTTAGCAGGTGTCGTATATCAGGAGTTAATGCACACCCTGCAGCCAGTCAGAATCAAGCATTCCCCCAGACCGTGGTATAAGGCCAAGATATTTAACACAATATTTTTGGCTCTTAATAACACACCAAAGGGGATAAGATCACATAAAACCCTACATTCTACAGAGACATAGCTTTAGAGAGAGAAAATAACATCCATTTTGTGTCGAATCTCGCAAGTGAGCGAAGAGAAAGTGGGAAAAAGCAAACAATCTGTCTAACAATCCCTCGGAAATGCAGCCCTTTGAGACAGAACAATCATGACGCGTTGAATTGAAGCCAACTCTGGTAAATGCTCAGGTTTTCTATTATCAGTATGCGTCTTATCCCTTGAGACGTGCAGTCCCTCACACCTCCCCTGTGTACCCTTAGTCTCCCTCCAAGGAGCCATCCATTGGAATATCCGGAGGAGCCATGAGGCGTCTCAGCTCTTTAGCTCCATGTCTCAGCTTATCAAACACGGCGGAGAGGCGGGCCCACTGACTATAGCGGCGCTCCTTCAACCTCGCACAAACCTTCATCACCTTCATGCAGATGAGAGCCTCCTTTGAGGGATGAGTTTTTCTTTTTTTCCTTTCAGCACCACGGCCAGAGCCCGAGTGAGACGTATTTAACCACCCATTCATTCAGCAATCTGATTTTCGGTGTTCATGGCCCCCCGTCCCCCCCCCCCCCCCACCCACCCACCTCTATTAGCATAGATAACCCTGGCCGCGGCGCTTCGCTCGGGCTGCTGAGTACTGTCTGGAGCGGTGGCCGCGTGGTTTAAGGCCAGCAGTTCGAGCTCCCCAGGTCAAGCGATGAAGCAGAGTGTGCGATGTGGTCTCCGGGGCGATCCCACCCGCCGCTGTCAAACATCATGTCTGTAAGCATGTCTGCCCTGTCTGTCTGATAATTGAATCTTTGGTCAAAGTCAGGCCAAGGAGGCCCCATAATGCAACTTGTTTTGTTATGACGCTAATGCGACGGGACACGCGGCGTCTCCGATGCACCGGTGGCTTGTGAGGTGACATTAAAAGGTTTGCAATAAGCCTCTGCTATGACTGCGAATAAGAGTTTTTTCTGCTGTAGATGTACACACACAGACACACACACTCAGAGACACATGCAGAGACAAAAAAACATATGAGGCCTCAGTCATGCACAGACGCACAAACACACACACACACACACACACACACACACACACACACACACACACACACACACACACACACACACACACACACACACACACACACACCACACACACACAGACAACCCCCACCCCCCACACACACACACATAAACACACACACAAACATGCAGAGAAAAAACACACGGCTCAGACATGCACACAAGCACGCACACACACACACACACACACACACACACACACACAGCACACACACACACACACACACACACACACCACACACACACACACACCACGACACACATACTTACATCCACACACACACACACACACACACACACACACACACACACACACACACACACACACACACACACACACACACACACACACACACACACACACACACACAATCCACACACACACACACAATCACAGACACGCATGCATATTTCTCCTTGTTTAATGTGAGTTGCCTGCTCTCTGAAAACCACAGACCCAATTCTTGGCTCTCCTTGGGGGATTCTGCTGTCACATCTGCTGCCAGGAAGCAACAGCCGCGGCATTTGTCAACTTGCATAAGATGACGTAATGCCATGTTTACTCCGTAGTGGGTGTTGCAAATCTGCTCTCCATATAAAGATATATTTCTGCTCTGACTATAATATATCTCTGTTTTGGCAAAATAATGTGCTGAAAAAGATATGATGTATATTCATTGCTTTATATCTGCAATATTAACCCATTGAAGAAAATATCATTGAGGAGATGGGTGTTAAAATGGAAGGGGATCTCATTTCCTAGAATTTCTGTACATAATCAGATTTCACGGCATAATCATGTCAAATACGAGTTTCAATAGTTTGATGTGATAATTAAAATACCAAAGCTGATGGTTGGTCTAAAGTTTATTTTCACAGTCATCCTAGAATGTGAATGAATGAGAGTGGATTTAAGAATTATTTGATAGGAGATTCACACTGCATATCAGTGTTCAAAGATGTAGGGGGTGGTGTCATTGGTCAACTCATGCTAATGAGAAGGACAGAAAAGGTCTCGATGCCAAAGGTGTCTGGAGGACAGACAACTTAGTTGTGGAATATAATCAGAGGATGATGTCATGTGTTTCTCAAAAGAGTGGAGTGGGAAGTGCACCGAACCGAATTAGCCGTATTTTATTTTACACAGCGCAACAGTGCCACCTAGTGGTGATCCAAGACAGCGGCCGGTTACGTAAGTCTTCTGAATCATTACATCATCTCTCCTCATCAAAGGAGAATTTTCGCAAAAAAATCTCTTTACATAGCAAACCGTATCCAATTCAACTCCCCATTTCATATTTTTACTATTGCTATTAGAGTAAGTTTTTTCAAAAATTGCCAAAAGGGGAAACACACGATTAGAAATCGAACCATGTCAGCCATTGGATGATTACAAATGCAAATGTACATCTTTAAATACTTTTGTGTTTGGTATAGGAGGTGTGCTGCAAATACTGCAAAGGGTTTATGGGTACAGAGAAAGAAACACACGCACACACACACACACACATACACACACACACACACACACACAAACTCACAAAGACCAGGGCAAGCCTGTGAACGAAGTGAGAGGGAAAGAGTGATGGTGAGTATAAAGGTGTAGACATAGAATGACTTTCTATATAGCTCATCTTAAGGGCACAGAATAACTATAACATTCTCTCCATTATACGCTGGTTTACATTGCTGGTGATAGGATTCACCTTTCCTGGCCAATATGCATAATAAACCTATTAAAAGACCCAAACTTCCTGTCACACTATATACCTGTACCTGGTCCTTTGATCGACTTAGAAAGAATAACCTATTACATCGTATACCTAGGAAAATGTTCACTGTCTTGCCTCAAGGTTATTACACCGAGTGTTCTGAGTAACCACGGTAACACCCACTTCGCCAAAGGTGTAAATAAGTGAATCCCGTGCAGTAGAGCTACTATGGTGTACCTTATACGCTGTCAAAAATAACGAGACACGTGTTAAGTGTAACATACTGGTGGAATAGTGCTTGAATAGCACTACTGTCGTTCTATGGAGATGGTAATGGTGATTGATGTAAGCATGGCTGATTAGCTATAACACTACAGACCAAATTGCATCGCAGTGTAACAAGTGGCCATTCGTGATCAACTCCTCATCTATCTAGATAAATAGGACACGTTTGATGTAAAGTCAATGTTTGACATATACTGACCATAAAAGGCCAAGCCTTGTGAATCATTAAGCAAGTTAAGTGTCTATAAATGCATTTTAGACAGCTGTGCTGTCCTCATATGTCCAGACAGAGCTCTGCAGGGGTTTGAATCGGTCTGTGACAGAGACAGGAGGGGGCGTGGCTGTTGGGACCCAATGAGGAGATGAGTAGATTAGTGGCAGGTGTTTTTAATTGAGTAATCATCAGCAGTCTTCAGGAGACCTGATGGAGAGACGGGTATGTGTGGCTGTGAGGATGCAGACCACATCAACAGCTATTTTTTGTGTGTTTTGAAAGAGTCAGCTCTCAACACAGTAACTATAAATTCTTCAATAAACCTCCCCCCAGAAAAGGTTAAAATTGTATTTTAGAAGTGTATGAAAGGGTAAATAAACTAAGGTTTTAGCGGGAGAACTTCGAATTACGACAGCCTTGGTTTTAGAAAGAAACTGGTAGTTTGGATTCTGTAGGACCAAGGGAGAGAGGTGTACAGGCAATAGGAAACTACCGCTCTGGGCAAGCTTTTTAGATGGAAGCAATAGACTGCTTGTACTTTACCAGGATTTACCCCTGTTGAAAAACCTTATACATTTTAGTCCAAAATAACACCAAATGGTCAACTATTCTTCTTTTAAGTGATTTTGCGGTAAATTGACCCCGACAATTCTGTTAGAGGTCATTAGAGGAACAACCCAAAATGATTTATTTTATTATTATTAAACATATCTAACTGCCAATCACAAATCTGTGTCCGTTTCTTCTTTCGCTAGCTTATTATTTAAAATGCACTTAAAAATAACTGAGGGCTGTATTTATATCAATTAATTATATAGATTTGTAAGGTACAGCCTTACAAGTCCAAATTTTCACTTGTGAGACCAGAGCGTTGAACCATCAGGTATAATCCACCCTCCTCGCCTCCCCTGCCTACCGTTGTTGGACACACTCAGAGACTCAGAGCCACTCTTCCTCCTCCGGAGGGACATGAGCCGGGCCTGGGAGATCTCCCGCACCATGGAGGAGATGTGGTCCTTGTTGGGGTCGCTGGAGCGGCCTGGGGGTATCGCCTTGGGGTCCCCACCCCTGCTGGATTTACCCTGCAGTAGAGAGAGAGAGAGAGAGAGAGAGAGAGAGAGAGAGAGAGAGAGAGAGAGAGAGAGAGAGAGAGAGAGAGAGAGAGAGAGAGAGAGAGAGAGAGAGAGAGAGAGAGAGAGAGAGAGAGAGAGAGAGAGAGAGAGAGAGAGAGAGAGAGAGAGAGAGAGAGAGAGAGAGAGAGAGAGAGAGCTTTTAAATAGAGATGTAAGCAGTGGAAATAGAAATATACACATATATATTGAAGAGCTTAAACCAAACCATGGCAATTAAAGATGGAGATACAGCACCCTCGTCTGGTGAAGGAATGGCTATTGCAATTCATCTTATGTTCCTATTGCTTTATGCAATAGGAACTACAACTGTTTATTCCACAAATTCTCTACAATGGGTAAAACTGCAGCAAGCCGGCACACACACACACACAACACACACACATCACACACACACATACACAACACATATATAATATATATATAATATATATATATATATATAATATATATAATATAGATAAAATATATATATAGATATAGATATAGATATAGATAGCCCTAACCCTAATGATACAGATATGGCTCTCTGAAGACTGATGGCGAGAGAGCAAGCAGAAAGAAAGAAAGAAAGAAAGAAAGAAAGAAAGAAAGAAAGAAAGAAAGAAAGAAAGAAAGAAAGAAAGAAAGAAAGAAAGAAAGAAAGAAAGAAAGAAAGAAAGAAAGAAAGAAAGAAAGAAAGAAAGAAAGAAAGAAAGAAAGAAAGAATGAATGAAAGAATGAAAGAATATAGATAGATAGATTATTGACAACTAGAAAGACAGACAGACAGACAGACAGACAGACAGACAGACAGACAGACAGACAGACAGACAGACAGACAGACAGACAGACAGACAGACAGACAGACAGACAGACAGACAGACAGACAGACAGACAGATAGATAGATAGATAGATAGATAGATAGATAGATAGATAGATAGATAGATGGAACAATCATTGTAGGGTCTTACATTCCCATTTTGCTTTGAGAATCTGTAAATCGGAGGTAAGGAGTACGATTTTGATCTGCAAACAAAGCACATAAAAAGTGTTATTTGTATTGTGCACCTATAGCCGACACAGTAGAAGGGTCGTAAGTAGCATATAGCAGGGGTCTCAAGTTCTCAAACCTTTTTTAGGACATGACCCCCCCAAAAAAAGTGTATCAGAACTGGCATTACTCCAGTCGTATGGCAATGGCTCCACCTCCTGTTCTAACCCACTCATGTTCTTCTACTCTGTCCTTTTACCACCTCACTATTGACAACAAACTCTGAAGCATCTACACAAGGTGTAAGGCCTACCCGTTCACTCGCCTGGTGCCTCTGGGTTTGCTGAAAATGAGGTCGCTGTAGGGCAGTTTCTTAAACTTCTCTCTCCCAACAGCAACGTAGAACTGACCACTCTCCAGCTGGGAACACTCAGTCACCTGTTGGCCTTCAAACGTGTACAGACTTTTTCCACACACAACCACATGCCAATCAGACAAACATAAGCATTCCCATGTGTACAAAAGAGAGAACACACATAATGCGAAATGTCAGCCAAATTAGGACATTTTTGGGGAGAAAAAAATAGCAAGCTAACTAGAAGGAACTATAGAGCTAGATAGAAGGTGCTAGGTAGCTAGCAAACTAACACTAGTTAAACTAATTATAAGGAGCTAAGCTATCCCATAACGAGCTAGGCTAGTTAAAAAGAGTGAGCTCGCAAGAAGGAGCTAGCTGATGAGAAGTAGATTGCTGATGAAAAGGAGTTAGCTGATACGGATGAACTAATTGATGAGAAGGAGTGAGCTGATGAGAAAGAGCTAGCTGATGTTAAGGAGCTAGCTGATGAGGAGCTAGCTCGCTACACAGACCTAACTCTCAATGAGGAGTTGGAATGGATACCTGCGTACTCCCCCCAGGACTCTAAGGCCCAACTTCTCTGTGATCATCTCCATTATTTTTTCCAGCGGGGATTGCATCCTCTGTTGAACCAACAGCCGTATCACCGGGTTCAGCAAGTCTCCATTGGCTACAACGCTAGAGAGAACAAAACAGCAAAACAGAACATTTGAGTAGCACTGAACACCTGATGTATTCCTTTAAATTTAATTTGTGTGGGTTTACACTTACAATATCGGGCATGGGTCCCTGATGGGTTTGAGGAATCTTGCAGAAACCATGAGTCGCCTCTGCGGAATAAATTTTGCCTATGACAAAAGAAACATGGAAAATGCAATCAAACTTAGAAACAATCAAACAAAACTGAAGAACACAACATAACCTGGTAAATATGTTTTGAACTAACTCAGATTTTAGTGGATCAGTAAAATATATTGTTGTGAATTTGTGGAGTTACCAAAATGATGAAATTAATACCGGTATGTATTTTTTTTAATAATAGTAATAAACTCATGCAGGCCAACATTGATCGGGAGCATGCTGCTGTTACATAAACAATTCAATTTACTACAGGGAGCCCACAGAGGGTTCGACTGACTCAGTGACTAATTTTTATTCAAGCTTTTCAGTACAATGTGTTTACTTGTTTTCTGAAACCCTCATGCCTGACCAAGCTCCTCAAAGTTGAACACTTAACCTTCTAACAGCTGGTTTCAACAGAATAAGCACACTCATCAAGCACGCTTCAGGTTCAGTCACGCTAGTTCAAATTCATATTTATATTATAGCCGTCCAGTCACTGTGTTTCAACAGGGTTAGAATCAGCTGGGAATAAATTGAATGACTACATTAAAGAGCATTTAACGCAAAAGCACTGAGGATGAAAAAAACATTAAACCATTCATTAAGCATCTTATTGAAACGCACTATGGCAACACGTTGTAGATGTTGTGAGATCAAAGACTCTGCTTGTTTTCTCTCTCCCTATAGAGAAACCATAAAGAGCCATTGTGCGCATTTTGACAAGCTCAGTCCCCTCTTCATCTCTGAGCAGATAATGAAGCAGAGAAGGGGCCCCTCCTTAATCCTGGGAGGGGCGGGGGCAGAATGAGTACCGCTAATTCAGTCCCGCAACACCTGGCAACCCCCTGTGGCACTAATATCGGGATCCTTTGAGAGGACTATAGGAAGCAGTCTGGGTGTTTGAACGTATGGGGTATTCACAACATGGCAACGGGAACTCTTGCAAAACATATGCAAAATAAATGTAATCTGTGTCTGTTTATCTCGACTTCGATCAAATTTATGTGGACATTGTACGTTTTGCTCTCTATCCGTGACTACATGGGACTTTATAACTGTATGGTTGTAATATGATATTCAAATTACTTGAGGGGGATAAAACAAATGCAGCCAAAAATGCAAGGTTTGTACTACACATCTGTTATGTTTTGCTTTTAAAAAATATTTGAACTAGAAATATATTATTTTGAGAGGATAGAGATGTGACAGACACATCAAAAAAGGGTCCATGGGATTCAAAATGCTTTCTAGGTTCAAAACAGCATGAATTGGATTGTTCTATCCCATTCCTTGCTCCTTGTCAAGGTAACCATTCAATTTTTTCGATTTGATTTTTCTGTTTTCTGTCTAGCACATAAATGCCTCTTCTTTTGAGTCATGTTCATGAAACAAGCACAAATGCCTCTACTTTGAATCAGAAAAGAAAAAGATGACACGTAAATGAATTGTGTGATTGTAATCTGTGTACACCCAACCAAGAGACCCATTTTCAAAGAAAAAATCCCAAATAGGAGGTAAAAAGATTGAATACAACCCAAAATACCACTTGGAACACTAGAATGGCACTGTAACAAGCCAAAGAAAAACAAGACAAAAATAATTGGATTAAAAAGAAAACAATGATGTTTTCTCCATTAAGCTAGTATTGTGACATGCTTTAAGACAGAACCTCTTCAGGCAAGGACAAGCTGGAGAGAGGGATGGAGGCAGGGCCACTTGATTTTCCAGATTGGCTCTTTAGACGCTTGGCCACTAATGAGCATTGCAGTAACCACCACATCACAAGGCTGGGATGTTCACCACCATATAGAACTAAGAATAAAAAAAATTGTACCAGGGGCGAAAATTGTACCGCCTACGTAATCCGCGTTCCAAAATTCCAAACCTGCCTGGCAACAGACGATCGCTTCGAACGATGACGTAGGAATTTTCATGAACATTTGCGCTCAGTCATTGAGCGTCACAAGACGAAATAACATTAAACAGATAACACTTATTTTAAAAATGACATTTATTAGCGTTGCTAACTTTATATTTGTATTGTATTTAATTGTTTAATCGCATTTAGCTAGTAAACTGAGTGTATTAACACAAGCTAGCTAGGCTATGATACACTTTAAACACTCAGTTTACTAGCTAAATTCAATACAATACAAATATAAAGTAAAAACAAGTGTTATCTAGTTTATGTTATTTCGTCTTTGGCAACATGAGCGAGAATGTTTTTTGAAACCTGCCTGGCAATGGACAATCACGTCGAACAATGACTTAATGTTTCGGCCGCAGATTACGTAGGCGGTAGGCCTACGATTTTCACCCCCCGTAAAATTTTGGTGTGACAGCACCAAAGATAGGGGTGTTGCAGAGTTGTTGCTGGGATCTACTTACATTCTACATGATAGTTCCCTTGGGTAGAGTTTAGTTCCTCTCTGATGAGCTTTTCAGTTTGAAAAGTAGTAAATGATTGCATCATTGATATTCAAACCAAATAAATCAATGGTTTTAAAGTTTATAGATGGTATGTACTTTCTTTACCTACATCTGACTTCTGAAATGTATATCTTACCTTTGAAATGGTTATTATAGGACTAAAGGCAATGTTTTTATAACTGCAAAAATATTGTTCTAAAGGAATTCAGAAGCCTAAACATTGGTGTTATTGGCAGAGGGTTTTGTTATGGTAAAACAATACACAGACATAAGCTGACTCTTTAAAAATACTAAAATAATAATGCTTGAGAAGGTAACTTGTGCCAATCTTCGATATCTGAGCTCCAGCTTGTTATGGCTGGGATAGTGTCTGGTTGACTGTAGCATTCAAAAAGGACAGGGTAAGGGGGATGTATGATCTGCAACATTAATAATTCAGGGTCACGGAGATGGACGACTAAATGATTCTTAAAGGAAGCCACTAGAATGGGGAAGGCTAAACATTACACCTTGCTTTGCTAAGCTTACATAAAGCATGACACCCTTCTGTGAGAGAACACAGGATTGCTGATATTGTTCCGGTTCTGGTTGACGTAACCAAAGTCTATGAAGCTCTATTTTATCCTTGTCAGTATTTATATTGGAAAAAAGCTATTTCATTATATCAATGTTAGTAAAAGTCCTCAAAGGTTATAAAGGGGCGAAACTAAATCTAATTAATTCATGGTATCTTGTTTTGACCAGAAAAGCACAAATCAAAGCAAAAGCAAAACGACATGGAACGAAAAACAGACATGACACATAGCATGACATTGCAAACAAATCTACGAATAGAAAAACGTATGAAGACAAATCTACAAATAGAGCAACATTGCAAACCAAAAATTGCAAAAGAGTCATCTAGTGTTTTGAGTGCTCGTTTGTACAGTTATTCAAATGGTTTTGGCGTAATACAGTTGGCCTGTGACCAGCTTCTTAATCAGTAGTTCAGATGAG
The DNA here is from genome assembly GCA_900291075.1 of Melanogrammus aeglefinus. Taxonomy (NCBI): domain Eukaryota; kingdom Metazoa; phylum Chordata; class Actinopteri; order Gadiformes; family Gadidae; genus Melanogrammus; species Melanogrammus aeglefinus. Next base: position 99,186 of record OLKM01000293.1, on the reverse strand, counting down.
AGAAAATCATAGAATAGCCTCTCTAGACCCTGCACCTGAACTTGACCCGTTTACTGTTGTGTGACTAAAAGGAGAGGTTAAAGTAAATTAACAACGTAAGATATTTGGACTGCCTCAAAACCAAAACCAATTGTTTTGCCTGCTATAAATATGTGAGGTTCACTGGTAGGTCTATTGGTTTTGTAGAAGAACATGCTGACTGTTTTAGACACATTGAGTTGGAGGAAACTCTCTTTCAGCCAAGAGGTGACCTGAGCCATTGAACTGGTGAGCTTATCAACAGCAGCTGCTTTGGTTTCGAACTGCCATCTACAAAAAACGGTGTCATCTGCATACGCAAGGGTTCCAACTTCAGGAGAAACAAATCGAAAGGCTGTTTATTTATAGACTGAATAGGAGCGCACCAAGACTATATCCTTGCGGAACACCAGTAGGCAACTGCAGAAAGTGGACATGTACAACTTACTATTATGTTTCATTAACATTGAATTATTGGCATGGCACATTGAGATATATTGACATGCTTTAGTCTGACTGAACATGTCTCCTCATGGTTAGCTTACCGACACGGGCAGATTCTGGGACATCTGCATCTTCTTCTTCTTGGTGCCGATGTGTGTGTAACTGTGGGAAAGATGCACAGACATCAATGTTCACCATGTAGTATTTCACTCATGTGCTCTCTCGCTCTCTCTCTCTCTCTCTCTCTCTCTCTCTCTCTCTCTCTCTCTCTCTCTCTCTCTCTCTCTCTCTCTCTCTCTCTCTCTCTCTCCTCTCTCTCTCTCTCTCTCTCTCTCTCTCTCTCTCTCTCTCTCTCTCCCCCCACTTCGGGCAATGCTAGCAGGTCAATGCTAGCTAATGTAGCGAATAGATCATGAGTACAAAGAGGTTCATTTATATTCTAGTCCAATTTGTGAGTGCATAAGTGCATCTCTTCCAGCTTGAGTATACTGAGATTACAAAAGCAAAATAAAAGTTGTATTTTCTTTAATTATGCCGTCTGTGAACCTGGACCATTGCTTTCCTCCACTTTGTCCAAGTGACCATCTTTTCGAAACACAATTAGATGTGTCTGTGCGCCTATGGAACTAAAAAACACATTTGTCTATCCACAACCTAACAACCTATTCACTTTCATAAATCCATTGTGGAGTTAATTAAGGATTTTACACATCAGGTAAAGCCCCACTTTGTTTCTATGAATAGCAAAAAGGGTTTCTGGCAAATAGCCTTATCAGCAGCATCAGTGCTGCACTAATCCTTATCTGTAAATGGGTTTGAGCTTTGATCCCCCGCCCCCCAGTACACTGCTCAGAGCACTCGTATGCGTGTCAGCAAAGCGGCATAGGCCTTAACTGTGTCCCCCTGGCTTTAGAGACAATGTGAATGTGTGGGGTTTTAACCGCTATGGCCTAATTTCCAAAAACGCAGTTGCAGCGAGATACTGCACAAAAGTGCAGAACATCCATGTTCTGCAGTGGACAATAAGTGTTTCAATGAAGCAACAGCTCAACATGATATCTGTTTGACAATATGCTACTTTTACGCACATAGCAAAATAAATAAATCTTACTCCAGTTTCTTGAACTTTTCCTTCCCGGCGGCCACATACTGTTCCCCGCTCTGCAGGTGGTCCAGACTCTCCACCTTGTGCCCCCCTCTCGGGGTGTAGATGTTTCTGACGGCGCCGAACGGAGCCTGCACCCCGCCCGTCAACCTCCCGCAGCAGTGTCTCAAAGTTGCCCACTCGCTTCTCGTTGATCACGATGCGCCGCGCGTCGTAGTAAGGGTCGCCGTTCCTGTACATGAAGATGTTCTTCACGACGGGCTGGGAGAGGAAGTTTGGCTTGTTGTCGGAATTCATGTCTGCGCACAACGCTGCATGCACGTGCAGGTAAAACAGAGAGAGGAACAATTCCAAGTGCGCTCTTTTCAAGGTCGGAGATTCTGAACGAGGATTTCTGCAGCGTGACAATGCTCTATCCATCATAATAATAATGCAACTCCTCCATCTTGGCCGAAGGTTGGAGTATAAAGAGAAAAATAACGAATCAAAACAAAATAACGGTGCCAACGAATTGAGAGGGAGGGAATAAACACGGCGCAAAACGTTGTTCTACTCTATCCAGGTACGAATAAGTTGACGTATTGGAAGTAAGCCTATCAACCTAGAACTACAATGACACTTTTTTGGGTGTCACATGCAGGGTGAAGTTGGGTTAAATGAGGAGCGTGACTAGTACGCCTCGGCTGCAGCCTTAGCAGGTGACAGTGGGAGCTGCGCGTCTCTATAGCGCCGACCAGGGCAGTGGGGCGCTGGGACTTCATGTGTTGGGGTGTATCTATGGAAACGCAGCGTAATCCCCACAGAAATGTGCATGTCCTTCACCATTGAAACACGCATAAATATAACTAACAGGCCGTTTTTGGCCAACAACCACACACACAATTGAGACGATAATGACATCTTTAGTGACTTATCAAATGCATGAATTATGAAATAGGAAGATGGCAATGCAAAAGGGAACGATTTGACTTCAATGGTTGTAGAAACGTGCGTGATACAGGAAAGCGACATAGCGGTTAATTAGGCGCCCCGGGACCAATTGGAGGTCGGGGTGTGCGGGTGTTCTCCACGATATAAAGTATGGGAACAAATAACATGTTTGTTTTGTGGACCTAAAATGTGTTGCGTAACAACAAGGCATCCTGCTGATAATTTGCTCATTACCAACTGAGCTATTTCCAGGATAGAAGACGGGCCTGCAGGATTAGAAATTATGTGAAACCCGTTCTAACTGGAATGAAACTTTTTTTTTTTTTGCAATGCTGTCGTGAAGCTAGAATAACTAGAATATTTTTTGTTTCTTGAAGCTAGAAGAACCCTTTCTATCATTTCACTGATGTTTCATGATGTCTGGAGAATTATGAGGTTGAATTGCAATTATAAGAGTAGGCTATTGTGAGCTTTTTCTCTGATAGGCGTGCATGGTTGCTTTGAACATGCGGTTCATGCAAATGAAAATTTTCATAATCATCATTCTCAATGTTCATATTAGCACTTTCCTCTGCCTCACATCACATGCGTCAGCAATTTCGATGAGAATGATGCTTACGGAGAGGCGAGGCGTTCGTCTGAGCATAAATAAAGGATTTTATTTATTGAACATGCATTGCAGTTCTTGCAAGACGCCACAAGATGGCAGTATTAAATAACAAACAGACGCATATATTGTTCAGATGTAGGCATACACAGTATGAGATCAGGGATTGAGTATCTGTGAATTGAATTATTTTACCATAGATACTACCTTGAATAATCTTGCATGGCTTTTATTTGTACACATTGTACTTCAGGTTATTATACAGCAGAGGGTATTGCAAAACAAATGATGTATGGATAATATGTGTATGGAATTATAATTGTACAGAAACATGTTTTAAGCAATCCACCTGGAGTAGGCTACTTAAGTGTGGGCTATAAAATCATCTGCAAGGAATGAAGTATATATTTTTGTCTTCCCACTATATTCAGCATGAGCCGGCTCCATTAACTCCAGCCTTATTCAATAGTAAGTTGCTTCTTCATCTCATTCACTTTTTAAATGTGTCCAGAATAGCGTTGTCATCAGAAATATTGCAGTTCATATAGGAACTAGTCTTATTTCAGTCATTGCGTTTTTTTTAAATTTTTAATATTCTATTATCTATTTTTCCCAATTTTATATGGGAATATCTGATGAAGCATCTCAACCACAAGCCAATTTCCATGCTGAAAACACGCTTGTAATTTTGTTCTTTCAGTCTCTGTGTCCGTGCCAAGACATGAAACAACAGGTAATTGCCGTTGTTTATCAGATGCCATAATGGCGCCTTTTAAACTCCTGTCCTTGCACGGCCTAAATTGCTTTGTAATTGCGCGAGCCTGACAACGGTTGGAAAAACCGCGCAAAGCAATTGGCTGTCATAAGCATCCCTGAATGTCAACAGACGGATTAAGGCTCACACACAATTTAATTTAGCACAGCTCCCCTCTTGTGGGCCTATTGCATTGGTGCCAATTGACATCAATATCTCTTCACCTCAACACTCCGGAGTGAAATGGAAGAATATGCCAACTACCGGGCTACTAGCTAATGTCGTTGTTATTGTTCACCAAGGGACTGTACTAACAAAGATTATGTTCATGTTTAATGTAGCCCTTTTCATGCTTGTCTCTCGTTTCATGTTGTCAATCTGAACATGAAGTCCCTCTAGTTATTAAACATTTGATAACTTAGCGTATTGTTTTGAACATATTGGTTCATGCATCTCAAAAGACTAGATTGATAGAAGTATTCCATCTTTGCTAAAACATTTCTACTTTAATTTCGATTAACTGCTGGTGTAAATGGTAAACATTGAACTTTTGATATTCATTGTGTAAGGAAGTCAATATTGCAATATTGATCAGCAAAAGTATAGCCTCAACTCCAAACAAACTACAATAATGATAAATACAGTGGAAGTCTGTTTTTACCTGATCTTTAATATACTGCACAATACAATACAGGTCTTTATGCATTACAATTACTTTCACAGATATACCTTTTTTTTGTTAATACCTCATCATCAAGTCACATTACACACAGTTTGTTTTAAATGTAATAAAAAGCAGCTTTTGGAACAGTCTTAAACTTTTTTGATTATAGGTTTCTGTAAACAGTAAACTCAAAGCTTTGTGCTTTTTTGGAAAAGTCTTAAAGTCATGTAAGCCCCAGCCACATGTATATGTAGCACATGTATGTAGCAGTAAAAAATAAGTAAATATATGATGGAACCGTCTTTTAGAGATAGACTTGTGTGAATCAGGGAGATATTTTAACAACAAATGATAATAAATCCATTAATATATGTTTTCATCTCTCTATATATATCTATATATATCTATATATATTTGTTCCATCTTCTACCACATCTTTTCCCATACGGGGTCGCAATGCTTCTGAGCCCACAACACAGACACACACACACACACACACACACACACACACACACACACACACACACACACACACACACACACACACACACACACACACACACACACACACACAACGGTATTTTAACATCAAAGTGTAATTGTGGAAAAGGGTAAGAGTTGGAGACCTCTCCCCATCATCCATCTACTCATCTCCTGGATATGCTACCAGTCACCATATCAAACTCCACAACATATATTTCACTATGATTATGAGGATTATAATATATAAGTCTGGTTACGGGCCGATTAATAGACATAATAGCAAGAGTGAAGGTAACAGGAAACTACTTCCGGTTGAAAGGCAATCTATCATGTTTGATTGGCAATAAAGCAATACTATCTTAGAGATTTGTGTTAAAAAACATCTCAGTCAGGCATTAGGAAACTGGATGGAGGGTCATCTTGTCAGTAGTGTGTAATTCATAATGTTTTTTTGTATCCCTAGGTTTTTTACTTGTTGTGATCGTGTTAAACCAATAAATGCAACTTATATTGATGAAAATCATTCTGGAAATTGCCATGATGCCAACACCTTCTAAAGTCCAGGCAAACAAAAGTGAATAAAAAAAAGTATGAAAAACATTGTCTGAGCCACAATGAAAATTTCATGTGCATGGAAAACAATTTCAGGTTTAAGTTTTGAGCAACCACCAGATATATTGTTACGTACGAACATTTTGAACTGAAGAACATTTATAACCCTTGAGATTTAGTAAATAACATTGTCACATCATCTGGTAACTACATTTCCCATGAATCATATCAAATATAATTGATATGATTGCTTTATGATTTTAGTCGGGATGAAATACTTTTAAGTTAATACTTCATGTAAACAAAGTGGCAGGGTGTTCACCGCATTACAGCACAATGAAGGAAAGAAATTAAAGATTAATAATTGGCAGAGAAAATTTCGCATTCCATGTCCAAAACTCAATGGTTTTCTAGACATGGGATGTCAAGCCCAATACCGAACTACAATCGACTAAGTCCCTCCCACCACATTCAACTACCTGGTGAAAGGGGTCACAGCACAGCTTCAAGTTCCCATTGATGAAAGTAAAGACTACCACAAGTTTTGAACATCGTCCAAGAAACGGCATCAACATTCCTGATGCCGTTCACTTCCCTTCATCGATCCAGCCGCTCATCTACCCATGAATTTATTCTTTAATCCATCCCTCTGTCTGTCTGTCCATCCACCTCTGCACCTGTTAATCTATTCATCCGTCCAAGCTTTCATCCACCCACCCATCCATCCATCATTCCATCCATCAGTCATCTATCCACATCTGTTTCCATCAGCCCCTCTCTCGCTCTCTTCCTACGTGAAATTCAGCTCCTCAGACGGCCAACCAATGTTGCAGCTGTGGAATAATAAATAACACAACAGGAAATATCATTGCAGGTTGGCAAAATATCAACCTGACTAACCGGTAAAACTACCCAAGAGACCGATTGCCTCTAAAAATGACACACGCATTATGTTTCATGGTAATCCAATTGCATTATTGAAGTATCATTACAGATCATATGACTCTAACTTGACGTTGTTTGTGTGGTACTGCGATGAAGACGTACCGTGAACTGTCGCACTTCGCCGTTGTCCACCAGGTGGTGTTCTGTCTCAGGGGTGATGGCGTAAGCTATTCTCTACTCACACAAAGACGCACACAAAAAAGATAACGATTGATAATCCCGGAGCAATCAATAGTGATGTTAATGGAACCAAGTCAAATAGGATGCATTCATCTGTGTCTAAGATAAAGATGTTTTGCCATAAATAAAGTCTACTTTTAAGCTATTTTGGGTGTACGCCGCTGTCTGCATTTTTGGTGAAACAGTAAGTAACAATGAGCAGAATGTATTAACACCAATGGTCGACAAACTCACATCGCAGAACTTCCCAGGAAGTGAGCATAGCTTGTAGATGGCGTAGAGGGGAACCATGCTCATGGAAGAGATGGCCAGGCACCAGCCCACCATGTTCGCCCACGTGGGAAACGTGTACGAACCATAGCTGGGAGGGTTAAATGTGGCGAAACTCACCACGACCATGAACTATAGAGGACAGAAAAAAAAGTATATAATAATACTAATAATAAATATATATGTTGATATAAGGTCAACATAAGGGAAGTATATGGTTGAGGAAGCTCACCAGTAGGAAGCAGGGGCTGACAAATTTCCAGCACAGCCGCCAGTACAACCCTGGTCTGTGGCCAATCATCTCCTCAATGTCATCACTGAAGCGGTCCACGCCTGAAACAGTTCAAACAGACAACCCATGCTCAGTGTTAACACCCACCAAAACTTCAACAGACGTAGAAAAACCCCCCTTCACCTCAATCACTTCAACAATCAATGTACCTTATATGGCAACAAAACAACCAACACCTTTAACAAAATTGTATATGCATTCTAAATGAGCATTAAAGTGTTACTGTGATCTAAAAGGTAGAGGTTTTCATAGAGGAACCTTTATTGAAGGTGTTGAAGTGACCCTCCCTGTCTCTAGCCTCCATGCGCACATCTTTCAACATTTAAACAAAGATGCGAACCGACGACTAGATATTGAGTGGCACTGGAGGGAGAGGGAGTATGTGGATTGTAAAGCTGTGGTGGACTACCACACAGAACAGTGTCTTAATAAAGGCTCTCTTCAGTCATCGCAAGGTCTTGGAAAAGGCAAGTCGGGAAACCCTGGGGCTAGATCTATGTTTCTTGCCAGGATCGAGACCTATTACCCGGATAAGGGGGAAGTGGACTGAGCCTGAATACCGAGGGGTCCGGCTTACCCCCTAAATTGATCTCAGTGATACAAACTGAATAGGGAACAACAGGACCAACCTTAAAACCAAAGCGTGAGATGACCTGTTATCAATGTCAGGATTTGGATTTTTTACCATTTCCCATCTTAATTAAATAACATTTAAAATTGTGTTGTGTTTGTTTGTTTAGTGCTGCAAGCGTCAAATTAGGTGGTATTCTTTAACAATAAGAAGCAGTATTTGCATCTTCAAGAACAAACTTTCAATTCTACAGGCTACACGTTAGCATTATTTGCCAATTAAAAAACATGACAAATTTGACCACATAAATGCAGACTGTGGTTGTTGTGATTTATCCAATCGTTCAATCGATCAATCTCAGACACCCCTTACCCTTACCCAACATAGCTCAGACACAACCCTGAAGAGGCCGAAAGCCAATATCGGAAAAATAAGGAGAAATAATAGATAAAAATAGATCTCTGTAATTGTTTTGAGTGTATACTGTGTGTGTGCAGCAACGCCCTGGATCCATATCACCCCACATCTCATCAGCCCCTCCTAATGGGCCATGGGCTTGGCTGGCCATGAGGCAGACACCTCCCACTAACTTGTCTCACCGTAGAACCATGCGATGCCAATTGCCTCAATGAGCACTCCAAACAGGATTGATGTTCCCGCCGCAAAGTGGTCCAAGAGTGTGAACACATACATGCCTCCCTGGAGACAGTGCCAATACAAACACAAGATCACATTTGTAAGAAAACCTGAAGGCACACGGGAGGATGGCAGGTGCCATTGTGTGCATCACAGTAAGAGTGTCGCCTCAAACCGTTTGTACAAAGTTAGCACCAAGTCATTCAGTTTAAAGGAGCAGTAGGCAATAGTTTGGTCGAATCATTTGAAGTACTTAATTAAGTACAAATTGTTAAATTGTTCAGAAGCTATCTGTTAATCCAATATTCTACAAAAACAAATGCATCTAATCTATTTAAGTGACTTCATGGTAGGCTGCCAATATTTTTTCAACCCCGCATTTCAAAGAGTCGACCTACAGTATATAGTATAGTACTCATCTCTCAAAGACAAATTACTTAAGGGCCTACTAACAAAAAGATATCTATAATTATGTGAATTGTAAAATGTTACATGTGGTTCAACACTTGGATGTCGAACCTGCATACATATATTGTATATGCTACATATATTATCTCCACCCTTCGAGTCTCACTCTATACTCAATAATTCAACGTCATACACATTATCTCGCCATCTATCGACCTGCAACGCCGTTTCATTACTGGTGGTCATGAATAACAACATCTTAATCCGAGCAAATGCTTCTCAGGAAACGAAGAGGATATAAAGGATGGCGAGGGGGGTTAGGATGTACAACTGAACGGCTGCTGTCAAATTGCCATTAAACAGCGATGGATCGATCCTCTGACAGGACCGCAGGGGCGGCGATGCTCACATTGGTGACGCAGAACAGGGATATGAGGAAGGTGGAGACGACGATGAAGAGCGTGAAGAGCTCCCGGTGCTTGTGGAGGCACTTAAACTCATCGATCAGCCCGGTGATCACAGACTCCATACCTCCCATCTGAGGACAGAGTGCATGAGAAGCAAGGCTGCAGACCAATCAACTACAATGTATATGTCAGCATTTGGACATGAATTCAATAAGGTTGTTATGATTGCAACAAAAATATCAGAGAAGGCTACATTTTGCGATTGCTCTGCAACTTAAAACTAGAAAATGTTAATTACATTCTGCCAAAGTCAGGACTTAAGATTGTGTGGTTGTGTGTGTGGCTGCATATGTGCATGTGTGTTTTTGTGTGTACACACTTACAGCACTATCTATGCCCAAGGTCAGTAGCATGATGAAGAAGATTACCGCCCAAACAGATGACCCAGGCAACGTTGCAATGGCCTCTGGGTAAATCACAAACACCAGCCCAGCGCCTAAAATGTAGAAAAATACAAGTCTACTAAATATCTACTATTAGATATCCCCTGTCATGACAACATGCCACATGACAACATTACGTCACACATGATAACGTCATGTTTCATACACACCAAATATGTAAAGGTGTATTTGGTAAAACATGCACCTACAGTACAGAGGATCCTCCCTACCATCTCGAGCCACCTTGTCCAGAGGCACGTTGTGCTTGTGGGACATGTACCCCAGGAAGGAGAACACCACGAAGCCGGAGAAGAAACTGGTCAGGGAGTTGATTGAGCTGGTGATGATGGCATCTCTGGGGAATGACCATCAGGCACAATCAGTGGATTCAGATCAACGTATTTTCTTTTTTAAACGCTGATTTCAATTGCAATTGCTGGAAGATTGATCATGCTGTCTGTTGGGCAGATCTAGTGTGTCATTAAGCTGCTATTTAAATGCTTTCTTGATGCCGGTGTGTTAATCAAGTGCCTCTGCATGTGCATGTAATGGTGAGAGATCAATGGATTAGCCTGCTCTCCCCTTGCTTCTCTTCTTTCACCTCTGCCTCCTCCTTCACCTCCTCCTCCTCCTTCTTTTCCTTCAGTTCCTCTTCCTGCTCCTCCCCCTCCTCCTTCTCCTCCACCTCCTCCATCAGCTCCTCCTCCTTCTCCTCTTCCTCCTTCTTTTCCTTCAGTTCCTCTTCCTCCTCCTCCCCCTCCCCCTTCTCCTCCACCTCCTTCGCTTCCTTTTTTCCTTCACCCCTTCCTCCCCCTCCTCCATCACCTCCTCCTCCTCCTCCTCCCAGTCCCCCGTTCTCTGATTTCTCTCACCTGTAGCAGTTGTTGCTGAACTTGTTGTAGCTGGAGAACGCGATAAGCACGCCGAACCCGACGCCCAGAGAGAAGCAGATCTGCGTCGCCGCCTCGATCCAGACCTGGTGTTTTGGAGATGGACGTGGTCGGTGGTGATAGTGGTGGGGGAGGTGGAGGCAGTGCATGTAGCGGGGGTGGTGTTGATGAGGGTGAAGATGGTGGTTGTAGGTGATGGTGGTGGTCAGTGGCGGGGGTGGTGGGTGTTGGACGTGGTGGTTGGTGGTGTCGGACGTGGTGGGTGGGGCAGTTGTTGTAATGGTGGTGGGTAGTTTTGGTCAGGGGTGGAGATGGTGGGTGGGGCAGTTGTTGTAATGGCGGTGGGCAGTGTTGGTCAGGGGTGGAGGTGGTGGGTGGGGCAGTTGTTGTAATGGTGGGGGGTAGTTTTGGTCAGGGGTGGAGGTGGTGGGTGGGGCAGTTGTTGTAATGGTGGTGGGCAGTGTTGGTCAGGGGTGGAGGTGGTGGGTGGGGCAGTAATGGTGGTGGGTAGTGTTGGTCAGGGGTGGAGGTGGTGGTGTTGGACGTGGTGGGTGGGGCAGTTGTAATGGTGGTGGGCAGTGTTGGTCAGGGGTGGAGGTGGTGGGTGCGGCAGTAGTGGTGCTTGTGGACAAGAGGGACGAGCACGGTCGTGTGAGGCGGCGGTACAAAGGGTCCGGCGAGGGGCCGTTATTAGGGATAATTGCGGGAAACTCATTCAACAGAAGTAGATGAAAGACACGTGTGAATACGGGGGGGTAATTTTGCAAATTGCTGCCCAATGCATGTGTCTAATCTAATTTTCAAATTGCTACCGTGTACCGCGTTCCCCCCTTATTCTTCTTTGGTTCACTCTCTCTCTTTGTCTCTCTCTCTCTCTCGTTCTCTTTCGTTAATCCTGTGTGCTTACTCACTAAGCTGTCGTTTAGTTCCACTTCTCTTCAGACAGTGAGTTGACACTAGTCAATCTAAACCTTGGACTTAATGCCCGGTGCTCTGCTGCCCTGTCCACCCCACCTCCACTCCTCTGTTCCTCTTCATTGTAGATGGCTGCTTGTTAGGAAGAGGCTGCCACGTATGGGATAAATGGCAAATAATCACCAAAACATAGACGTAATCAAAAACTTGAGACACGTTTGGATCGATTTTCACGTTATAACATGATGGTCTTTTGGATGGTCATCAACATCCAAAAGAATATCAAGTTTATCTAACAGAATGAAGAAGTATTGCGGAGATGTGATACTAGGTATCCTAGAGATGATTCTCCGATCTCCCACACAAACGTGACCCCCCCCCACCCCAGCCCCATGCCCATCCCAACCGACATGCCCCCCCCCCCCCCCACGAGGCTTGCCTGGGCATCGCAGAGTCGCAGGAAGTCCACGGAGAGGTAGGCCCTAATGCCGTCCATGGCCCCGGGCAGCGTGACACCACGGATCAGCAGGACGGTGAGCACCACGTAGGGCATGGTGGCCGTGATCCACACCACCTGCACACACACAAACACACACACAGACACACACAGACAGAGGCACGCACACACACACAGACAGACAGAGGCATGCACACACACACACACACACACACACACACACACACACACAAACAGACAGAGCACGCACACACACACACAGACACACACACAGACAGACAGAGGCATGCACACACACACATACACACACACACACACACACAAACTCACACACACAGACAGAGGCACACACACACACACACACACAAACACACGCACACAGACACACACGCACGTGCACACATAGATATACTCACGTACCACACACACAAACATACATACAACCACACACCACCCACACACACACATACAAGCACACACACACATACACAAACACACACTCATGCAGTTACACACACACACACACACACACACGCACGCACACACATTCACAAACAGATAGATACACTCACACACCACACGCACAAACAAACACACACCAATGATTAAAGACCCTGCATATTCAAAGGCTTCCAGGTTGGATCAGCCGCTCTAAGAGCCCGACGTCTGTACCTTGCCGGAGGTCTTCACCCCCTTCCAGAGGCTGAAGTACAGCAGCACGATCACCACCGCCAGGCAGGAGGTCAGCTGCCACCGAGGCTTTCCCAGGTCGTCGATTCCTCCGCTGTCCTGGATGTGGAGGACTCCACGTCTGAGGAATTCAAAGAAAAACACATACCGACACACTTATAGAGGCTCAGGGGACCAGAAACCCCTTGGACAAATATGTCAAACTGCGCCGATCGCTGATCTCTATCGACCGTGACGAAAGTCGATGATATGCTTATCCAGGTTGATGCTTTGGTGGGGGCCTCTGGAAAGAATACACAAAACATGCAAAAACAATCCCTCAACGATTGTATAATGATAGTACAAGAATAGTAATCGTAAATAAACAATGAGGAGAGTAGCAACACATAGGCCAACATATTGATGGTTTCATAAAAGTTTATACCTAATACTTCTGCACAATCATGTTTATTTCAGTTTCTTAACTATTTTTAGTTTGAAAAGGAAAGCAATGATAGAGCGGCAGAAGAACTCTGGGCCCCGCCCCGCTCAGCTGCTCAAATTGCCCCCAGGTGGATGTGTGGAAATAGAGTCCTGCTGATTTGCATGGCAAGGACAGAATGGCTTGGATGTCACAACAGAACCACCCCTCGCGTCTCCAGTGAAAGGACACCTGGTCGGACCCGCCGGGGGGGGGGGCCGCGGACGCAGCGGGGAGCGGGACTTTAGAATAGCCCCCCGAAAAAGAAAAAGTCTGCTGGAATTGCGTTTCATGAGGCCACTTGAAAGCAATGTGATGTGCAACGTGCTCAGGTCCGTTTGACAATAATTATGTTGCGCAATACCTTCAGAGTGTACTTTGTTTTGTTTTAAGGCTATTTCAAGAATTGTTTTGTTTATTAAACCGACTATGACCAGCACAATCTTTGTCATGCGACCCTATGATACCGTATTGTATACAATTTGTGTAGTACGCTCGCAAACATAACAGTTCCTTTTTTGACTTTCCGACCAATTTAAAACCAATACAATTGATCCTGACATCGAAAGTCCCATGACACGCCACCAGGTGCGAGTGTGATTAGCCCTACAAGCTATTTGAAAAATCTGCCCCTTATGACATCAAAAGTGGCATAGGACACACCTGGTGGCATGTCATGGGACCTTTAAAGCTCTACGATATTAGATGGCAGACGGGGCACATGAAGCCCTGTGTGACCGCAGACTCACTCAAAGTACTCCTGCGCGGGCGTGGCCTTGTGCGAGTCGTTGATGGAGCTGTTGTGCGCCCAGTCGGAGCAGTTGGGGCTGTTCCAGGTGTTGTTGCAGTGGACCCAGGGTAGCTCGCTGGTGAAGGACGAGAAGAGGTAGAACAGAGCCCAGGAGATGATCACGTTGTAGTAGAAGCCCACGTACAGCGAGATCAGGATCACCGTGTAGCCCACGCCTGCAGGAAGCCACGAAGAACATGTTGGTTTGTCCAAGTTCCTCGCCATAGGTTATACTTCATGCTTTGTTTGCTCAAATCCTTTTCAGGGAAACTTCTTAAGCATTGGTGCACGATATAAAGTTCCTGAAATGATTAATACAATTTAATTAATTTTCTTTCATGGAAAAATGTGAGGGAGTCAAAATGATAGGTTTGGTGGGTGTGTCGATTTGGCAGTGTAGCTGAAAAGAAATCAAGCCAGGTTTGTTATATATTATAAACATCATTTCTTAAGTATGCTAATTTAAATGAATTAAGATAGTACTTTATAATTAAAGATTGCTATCCCCAATGCCAACGTTAACCATGGTACGCATGCTAATCTCGCATTTATCTAGCATTAACATCACTAATTGTGATCATAAAAACCTGTATTTTGCTTTCACTGCCAAATTGTGACTGGATTGCTTAGTTTGATTACTTCATAGTCATCGGTGTCGGCCACGGCTCGGGAGGACCAGAAGAAGAAGAAGAGGAAGATGGACGAGCATATTGACATAGACATTGATGGTAGACCTCTATGGTCCAAAAAGCAAGCCTTATGTTTTAGGGCTTGGTTTTTGGGACCGCAACACATATTCACATCGGGGTAGACGGCTGTTTACACAATTGTGTGGGTGTGCGTTGTGAAACTCGCTGGACAGAGTAATGCATACAGGGGACATCAAGACAGTCTTCACCGTGAAACCACGAAATGTCATCACATGTCCCAGCACTGTCCCTGTTTTTCTCCGAGGACGTCATACATCGCTCTCAGTTAGATCAAACAGCGGTTGTTAACAACGAGAGAGAACTCACACACGTTATCTCTACAACCATCATATTATCTCCCTGTAACCTATAAAAAACAGCTTTCACTACTACAACACAGCTATCTCCTTTTATAGTCCTTGAAGAGACTTGAAAGTGAGGATCGGTCCACTCTGTGACTTACTTATCGGTATCAAACACAATAGCTGATTGCGCTAATCGAGTGGAAAAGCCGGGGGGCTCTCGGCGCTGAGCTCCTCCGACGACATATTGTCAAAGGCTTTCAACAACGGCAACCGTTCCAAACGGCGACAAGAGTGCGGAAGCCGTTTTTCCCTTTCTTTTTAAAGGTTGTCTCTCCCTAATTTTCCTAGCGTTCAGATAAATCTGCCCTTTTCGTTTCACTGCAAAGGTCAAATTCCTAGTGAGGCACCGATGGGTAAGCCTTTTGGCTGGAGAGCTTGACCAGAAGGGCAGGTGTGTATAGTATGTGTATGCATGCATTATATAAATGTGTGTGTTGGGGATAGGGGGGGGTTGGGGAGGGGGGGGGGGGGGGTGTCAGACACCACATGTGTCCCTCATCATCGCCATCGATCCTGAGGGGAAATGGCATTGTCGATCAGCATAATTACTGGTGCACACGTGTGTGTGTGTGTGTGTGTGTGTGTGTGTGTGTGTGTGTGTGTGTGTGTGTGTGTGTGTGTGTGTGTGTGTGTGTGTGTGTGTGTGTGTGTGTGTGTTTGTTAGTATGCGCATGTGTGTGTGTGCTTGTGTGTACGTGTTTTGCACATGTGTGTGCGTGTGTGTGTCTGTGTGTGTGTGTTTGTGCACAGGAGTAATTACTGTTATCCCCCTGCAGAGCGGCAAAGCGACAGAAAGGAAGTGTGTGATTAGAACGTCAACGTACTCAGTGGGTTTCTGACAGACAACACACGTTCACATGCACGCACACACACACACACACACCCAGCTCCGCACACTCCTGCATACACAAAACACATCCATCTATACACATTTCCCACATGAAAGACAAGAAACCAACTCATTTGAACAGAAGAGATAGGCACGGGGACAAGGACATTCCCAGGTACCAGAACCTGGAGAAGAACACGCTGAAGACAGCTGCTAGTGTCTAACAGGATATGGTGAAGACAGACAGGTGCTAGTGTCCAACAGGACAGACAGGTGCTAGCATCGAACAGGACAGACAGGTGCTAGCGTCCAACAGGACAGACAGGTGCTAGTGTCCAACAGGACATGGCTGGCATGGACTCAGATGGATACTGATGATGAAAGTGCAATGGATTAAATGCATTTGTTGTCCTTATGGTATTTTGTTATGGTACAGCTTTTTACTCCATATGCAATCTGCATGCATTAATTTTGACTTTGCGTGTGTAAAAAGAAAGCCACAATATAAAAATAAACTGAATTTAAAATCATATTTAAAATCTCTGGTGACAAGAGTGAAAACAACAAACTAAAGCTGCTACATGCATTCACTCAAACCAGCAAGTTTGGCGAACGTTGGGGGGTCTGTGTGTCTCTGTGTCCTAATACTCAGAGCAGTGATGAAGTGCAATGTCCTTCGCTTGACAGAAGAAGAAGTACAGATGAGGAGTCCTAAAAGCCCAATTTATCACTCACCTTCCATCTGATTGCACAAACGGCCAGACGTGCACGTGTGTGTGTGTGTGTGTGTGTGTGTGTGTGTGTGTGTGTGTGTGTGTGTGTGTGTGTGTGTGTGTGTGTGTGTGTGTGTGTGTGTGTGTGTGTGTGTGTGTGTGTGTGCGTGTGTCTGTGGTGAGGTGGTTAACGCCTGTCATTGTCAGGCGACACAAAGATCAACAGTAACATGGACAGACGGTTGGATGGTTGAGGAGGCTGGTAGACACTAAAGTGTGTCTGATTTGTTTGTGTGTGTGTGTGTATGCGCATGCGTATCCATGCGTGTGAAGGGTATGTGTGTGTGTGTGTGTGTGTGTGTGTGTGTGTGTGTGTGTGTGTGTGTGTGTGTGTGTGTGTGTTGTGTGTGTGTGTGTGTGTGTGTGTGTGTGTGTGCGCGCGCGCGCGCGTGTGCGTGTGTGTTTGTTGAAACGGAATCAACGGTTTGTCTTTAAGCGATTGGCCGCCACTCACCTTTGAATATGGGGCAGATCTTCCAGACACCAGCGGCCCCCTCTCTGTTGTACTGCCCCAGGGCCAGCTCCATGTAGAAGAGAGGCATCCCCGCTATCACCATGAAGAACATGTAGGGGACCAGGAATGCACCTGCACACCGTACACACAAGCGCAGGGGGAAAAAAGTTTTTTTTTTATATTTACTAGTGCCACGCCCGTTTAAAAACAGGCCGGTCTCGAACGGGACGATTGCGCGGCCTCTGGTATTGTTGATTAAAGATTTCTCGAGAACCGCTCAACCGAACAATTTCACACTCGACTATGTGTTTCCTTGGGTCCTCAGCCATACCTGTGCCAAGTGTGAAGTCTTTCGGAGCAATCAAAAGGACAGATATACGCGCAGGGAGTGACACCTCAAATTAGACTAAGGGATTGTCTATTATTTCTTTCTTGAAGGGCTTTCTTTCTTAATGCGCTTCGTTATTTTGTTGTGTAATGGTGACCTGCATCATATGCGTTCCGGGAAGAAATCCTTAACTCAGTCAATTTATCAATCTAATCAATCAATATATGTAGAATAATATTGAAAAGATATCACTATTCACGTCATGCTTTCAAAGTGGACAGATGGAGAACACAAATCCTGGTAAAGATATTTACCTCTTTACCAACAAAAAGCAATGCATTTCCACAACTTTATTTCATTATTAATGCTACTTTGCTATAATTTCCCTCGAGTTACACACACACTTACACACCCCACATGTCAATTCAGCTTTTTTACATTGACGCAACAAACAATGACCAAAGTGTGTGTGTCGGTGAAACATCACACGTCCTGTAAACGCCTTGTAAGTAAATCAGCGGTGACCGCAGTTAGCCGTGGAGAGCGACACTGCGTTGCGCCGCGACACAGAGCGTAGAGACGCTGCTACCAGCAGGGCTTCTGTCCGTCTTCTGCTACAGGCAATTATGACCACTTTTAAACCTAATAGGGGCTCTATGTTAAACAGCTGTAATTATCCTCCTGCGATTGTTGGACCTAATCTATGCTGGAGCCGCAGCTGCGGTGGGATTTTCCCTATTTTGATCTCTCTGAAGGGGCCCTGGTCCTCAAACGCAGCGCTTTACAGGGAAGACATCACTTGGGGATGCAAGGCGGGGGACATTTGACACACACACGCGCACACACACACACACACACACACACACACACACACACATACATAAGTTGCCACACACACACACACACACACACACACACACACACACACACACACACACACACACACACACACACACACACACACACACACACACACACACACACACACACACACACACACACACACACACACACACACAAATGCATGCAGACTCACACATTGCTTATTTCTACAAATATACAATCTCCTTCTTCTAGTTGAGCCTTTTCATAAAAGGTTCAATCTAAAACAAATCTTCATATAGGATGCAACCCTTGTGTTTTTGTTCTTTTTGGTATTCCTCCGAAAGAAAATAAACGTTGGATCTGAATCGCCATGACGACCTGCCTCCATCCTTCTTGGAAGACGCATGTGTCTCTCATGTGGGAGATAGTTATGCGTCTTATGACTTATGTTTCTCTTATGAGGGAGATAGAGAGAAGGACATTGAAGCAACTGTGGAAAAAAACATCTCTTTATTTCTCCCCCCTTCCCTCCCTCCCTCCCTGTATTATGGTCTGTCTGTCTTCCTTACCCCCTCCGTTCTTGTAGCACAGGTAGGGGAACCTCCAGACGTTGGCCAGGTCCACGGCGAAGCCGATGACGGACAGCAGGAAGTCGATCTTCTTGCCCCAGGTCTCCCTCTCCACGGGCCCCCCGCTGGGGTCCGTCTGGGGCGGGACCGCCACCGGCCCCGCCCCGGCCGCCACCACCAGGGTGCTGGCGGTGAACTGGACGCCGTTCTGCTCCTTCACCAGGATCAGCTCCACCTGCACAGGGCCATGGAGGGCAAGGCTTGCAATCATATCAATCCAAAGGTTCTTCTTTTGTGAAGAACATTAGAAAATAAAGTAGGATTGTTGGAGACTTCTTTTTTTATAAATGAACCCTATTTATAAAGAGAAAAATACAATTTCAGACCACAGTTAACCCACACATTTATGGATCATCATCGTATTGGTTGAA
>OLKM01000293.1:52512-77512 GCA_900291075.1 Melanogrammus aeglefinus | reverse complement strand
ATCATTGGTAACTCGCGGGCCCTCTGCTGCCTGACACCTGACTAAAACAAATTGACCCCGGGGCCTCAAATAACACAATCAGCCCTGGTGCCACGGAGGGGATTTATAACGGACAGACATGGCCGCAGACACCAGCCCATGGTTAACAAACCAATCATAATGATCAATCAGGCCATCATCTCCTCGTCCTCTCATTACTCATTACACAAACACACACACACACACAGAAACACACACACAGATGTGTGTGCATGCAAACACACATGCACATACAGACACACTCAGACAAACGCGCTGGTGCGTGCATGCCTGCAAAAACAGACAGTGACATGCACACACACACACACACACACAGGAATGGCACTCACACACAAGGTCACACACGCATGCACATACGCAAACAAACACAAATACATTGACACATTCACACACACGCACGCATGCAAATGTGCACACACACACACACACACACACATTTTTAAGGTGATGTATCAGAAATCTTTGCAGCGATAGAAGACAGTTTTGACGGCGCTGTAATGAAGTGTCTTGTTTTCATAAATGCAACAGCTGTGACCAGGTTAGGGGGGTGGGGGGGGGGACCAGAATCTGTTCTTCACAGGTATGATTCCATACTTTCTATAATGTTTGACTTCTTCAGTTCTGATTACTAGATTAAGTTTGATACAAACATACACAACCATGGTATGACAGTTCTCTGGAAAAACTGACATTTTCCATGCATATATATACAAATATATATATATATATATACACATACATACATATACACACATCTATATATATATATATATATATATATATATATATATATATATATATATATATATATATATATATATATACACCACACACCTATATATATATATATATACATACACATATAACTATATATATATACATATATATATACATATATATATATATATATACATATATACATATATATATATATACATATATATATACTATATATATATATATACATATATATATATATAATATATATATATATACATAACATTATACATACATACATACATACATACATACATACATACATACATACATACATACATACATACATACATACATACATACATACATACATACATACATACATACATACATACATACATACATACATATATATATATATATATATACACATACATACATATATATATACACACCTATATATATACACACATATATATATACATCTATATACACATATATATATATATATAGATATCTATATCTATATATATCTAGATATATATGCATCTATATACGTATACTATATAGCTCTCTCTCTCTCTTTGAGTATATACTTTAAGACGTCACCAATAGAATCTTTGAAATCGGACTTCAAAAAAAACTTAATCTGACCCCACCTTGTGGTCGTTCAGGAAGAGACAGATATTCCAATTTTATTGTATTATGGTCAATTCAACAGTGGTATAAAATAGACTGCTATTAAAAATCAAAGTTTGCTTTGAATTGTCTTTTTCAATTAATCATATAAGCACATGTTAATACATTGAGTAGGTGTATGGCATTTTGTTTTGGATAGCATTTACTCAGACTTTAAAAAGAGATTCTGCAATGACATGACAACCAATCTATTATATCTCACAGCACTATTTAAAAGATAGTCAGATCTACAGAGAAAATTACTTAATCCAATCGTCGGATTGGAATGCAAGAACTTAAAAATGATTTTTCAAAAAACACGTGTATTTAGATAAACATTTTTATATGGGTGCAATGTTAAATATATCCACTGGAGGGCATTTGTAACAAGACTGAATAATAATACATTCACGATGTCAAAGGAAAGAGAACGTGGAAACGCATGGCGAGGATGGAGCAAGTGACGGGCAGAGAATAGTCCCAACTAACAGAGTGAAAGAACAATGACACAAGCTTGAGTTCAATGAAGCTGACGATATGAGCGTAGCTAACTCATCTAAAAGCCACAACTTAAAAAGGTGAACCAAACGCTCTGACCTAACCATTAACAGCTTGTTTTTCATTCTGCCCGCCCTCCTGTGAACAACCCTCAATTTCAGCTTTAATAAGCAGATGGCGGTTGTCGTAATGAACGCATGCCCAGCAGGCGACCGGTTAACCATATCAGCCAATTACAGGTTGTGCATGCTATAGCATGTTTGACCTTTTAGAGGGAGACATCGAATACAAAAAAATAACTTATTCAAGAAATAAAACCCCTAGACAAGGTAGTGTCTACTTCATTGTTGAAAATGGTTGTGGCAGCTGTAGTGAGGTAAGGTAAAAATGTATAACCTAATGAGGCTGATATTATCTTTGGAGACATGGGACATCAAACATACAAATCATACCGCCAATATTTTAGAAATAATAATAATACTTTTTTTTTTTTTTACCATAACTGCCATCTGAAGAAAATGGGTGTTATTTCCCCTCCTTCTGCAATGCCAACTGAGAGTCCATTGTTGCTGATACAAGACAACACCACACAATTCTTTTTTTTCCACTTTTTTTTAATCCAAGAGTCACATGAACAAGTTATATCATAGCAGTCCTGTACAGACAAATTCAAAGTAGCTTGCAGTAATGACTCAAAAACTGTTGGAACCTAAATAAATAAAAGTGAGCCCTCCAGGGAGAGAAGAATGGCCTCTATAAAAAGACAGGAGAGAGGGAAGAAGATTAGCTAAACACAGGATGTACACAGAGCCATCAGAAGGCCATGAGCGTTGCTCTGGCTACAGAGACACTGTGGCCTTCGTCTTAGGCTCATGGCCGGACTCACTGTCGTCAGCTGGAAGCTTCAAGTTAGATAGCACTTGCGGGTTCAATCTTAGCACTTTTAAAAAAGCAAAAAAAAAACGAATTTGGTCTTTTGTTTTTGGCGAGCTACCGTAGAAAATAAAGTCGGAATGTGTGCGGGAAAATAGGGAGAAGGGACTCTTCCCCATGAACCCTGTTTGGATTTTTGCAGTGTGTACCATTGGCCAGACCAGTAAGTATGCAAAAGGCAATGTTTTAGCTCATGTTTAAAATCAAAAGCTCAATCTTCAAAACAAAAAACCTCCATAAATATGACTGAAATCGGTCATATGTCAACCATTTTGTTTGGGAATCTATCAAAATCCTTCAGTTTTGGACCAGAATTCCCCTGCCAAAATTTTTTAATAAAAACCATTTCTGCCCATTCCGTCCCCTTTACTCGAGTTCCCAGACATCCACAGAAGTATGGCGGACTCCAGAACCCGAATAGGATCGTATATTAGCAGGAAATGTACAAGCTACTGTGAAAAACGCACACACTCACACACACAAATAGTAAACTTGTACAATAGACCTCATTATATGTCGGCTTGGACAGTCCATTCATATAGAACACACATAAGCTATTAAAGAGTAATGTGGCTGGCCTCGAGAGTCCCGTATATATTCAGTATAATGTGCATGTCTTTTGAGTCATTTTATTTTTTTGTACAACCATTCCATGCGGGTACATGTTGCACCAGCATTCTATGGTGCGATCCGTCATCGAGTCTCTAAGAGCTGTTCACCGTGGCCCCGATAATGTCCCTCTACTCTACCGACGATCCCAGACAGCGTGAGCTCTGCATTCCTGAGACAACCCAATTCAAAGAGAACATCAATTTGGATTCACGTGAATATAGAATACACTAGCAGACTTAAAAACAGGGGGCCGATTGATTAAAGGGACCGTGTGAGGCTGTGTGATCTCTAATGACTTCTGTGATTCAATGAATGGAATAAATACTAAACGTGAGAATACCAGTACCGATCGGTACGTGGTGAAATAAGGATGTCATCTCGCATCCAACCTGGACTCTCTTGATTTGAAATCGAGAAGAAAGAAAGAAAAAGTGAAACCGAATATACAATGCCCGCTCAAATCAGCATAATTTGAGCAATAAAAACAAAAACACAAAATGTGAAGCAATTGAGGCAATCATAATTGCAAACGTGGATAAATGTGTCGGCACTGCATTCACAAGTTTCCTCCAGTTATGAAGTGTGGTGTGTTTGAGTGGGTGTGTATGTGTGATCTCAGGCCTGTCATATGTGGTGGAAGAACTCAACCAAAAACATAACCACCTCGAGGTCTGGCACACACACACACACACACACACACGTACACACACACCACCGACTACTCGTTTACAATCTGCACCCTTCAAACAGGTGAGTGGGAGGGTGGGCGTCTGTGGGGGTTTCCAACAGTTGAAAATATATTTCTATATGATTCACTCTTCAAAGTGTCGATTTCCAAAAGGAGAAAATACTCTACTGTACGTCAGTGCTATTCTTCGAGCAGCATCTGAGTGTGACAAGATTGTCTATACATTCGCTTCACTCGTTTAAAAAGTGGAAAAAATAAAAATAAAAATAAAATCGTTGTACATAGATTCAAGGCTATTAGTTTCGGTATGAAATATGCATTTTCATACATCTCTATAGCAGTCGACTCAGCGGTAGTAATAGAAGTAGAATAGATCCCCCACACACTATGTCAGCAGGGAGTACATCACGGAAACGATAGCATTATACAAGGAACAACTGAAGAAAGTTGATCCACTCTGCAAAAAGATTGATTATTTTTTCTGAAAAATAAAATAAAATAAAAAGTACTTCACGTACGTACATCATGATTCACAAAATGCCCTGCATTCGGAATAGTCAAAATACGTATCGCAACGTTGAACAGAGAAAACGAACGATACACCCTGAAAAAGGCTTAAAGAGATGAAAAGATATTGCCTGGCTGAAAGTCATGTTGGCGTGTAAGCATGGTTCAACGAAACGTCGACCGTTAGAAAATGCCACGAGCGTGACCATCACATGTCCGGGAAGGCATTCATAGATGAGTGAATCAAGCAATGAATGCATAGATCTCTATGGAAAAGTATAAGTGTCATCTTATTCTGGTGTAGATGGCGGCTTAATTACATGGAATGGCACCCACTTCCCTTTACTTATGTTCTGAAATGTCACCCAATGTGCATTTTCAAGTGTTTTTATGACTTTTTTTTGGTTTGTAACTCAAGGGAATATACTATTAAAAAAACAGGAATTAATTCGACCTTCATTGTCAGCATATGATTGCAACATGCACGTTGGTCTCTTAAAAGGACACTGTATTGAAACTACACTGGCTTTGATGAACATCAAACATTAAAATAAGTAAAACAGCAATGTCACATTGTACGGTTTTGGGATGCTGATGTCATTAATGGGAATTATTTTGCATTATGTAATTTTCCAAACAAAAGATGCAAATCTGTTTTATGGTAATTCAGATAATGAATCAGATTACCAGTACAAACAAAATGATCATTTGTCTGAGTGGCTTCAGACGTATTAGATATAAAATGCAATGGTCATTTTTGGAAACAACAACAGGTTTACGGCTTAAAATAACATTTTCAATGACATCATATGCTGCAAATCAGCATATTTAAAAGCAGAACAAAGTCAATTCACATATTGAGGGAGAGATGTTTTGATTCATTTAAATTAGGAGATATCATTGATATTAGCAGAAATCGTATAGACCATTGGTTAAGCGGCTTCTGGTTCTATTTTGAAATACTTTTGCGGCCACAAATTTAAGAGAAAAACATTTGCCAAGGCAAAACATTTAAAAGGCCTGCTTATAATTGTTTTGGCTGTAAAGACATTTAAATATGTTTTGAGAAATTGCAGTTGACAGCAGTGGAAGATTAATGGCTGAACATTATGAGCAGGGCGTGCAAAAGTTGGCATAACGCAAAACAAGTAAACCCACAAAGCCCTGACGATGAACCAATAAAATAACAAGGTGGGAATAATTTAGGGCAGTATTAATTTGATGCATAATCATCCACTTTTTGGTCCTCAGTCTGAAACAATTAGAAAAATACAACCGCTAACGACCGGGTTGCAGAGGCAGTGGGGGAGGCATGCAAATGAGAAGAAGTGAATGTCCGGCAATGATGACATCATTCGAGCAAGGTTTTGTTTTTCATCACTGGACCCTGAGCTAAAAAAAAAAACGTTGAATATTACAGGTGGGTCCTGAACCCTCTTCCTTACACTTTGGCACCTCAAGTTTGGCCGGGAGAAGCTGATTGGCCTCGCCGAACGTTTGTCACTGGTGCCCCTCCCCCCCCGAAAACAATACATATAAAAATGCCTTTCCAGCAGACAGGCGCCGCTCAGAGTCACCTGAGACCATGCAGTTCAGTTAACGCCTCCGCCATCTTATAGAACAAAACATAAAATAAAAAATAACATTGGAGAACACAGATCTTCACTAAAGACACTTTACAAACTAGGGCTTGTTTATTTGAAGATTTTGTGTTATTTTTCTCTACTTTTAGTGTCCCTCTTCACAAATAACAAGCGCGGTTTAGTACCATGTTGACAGACAGAGGTACGCCTTTTGAGACGTCTCAGTACAGCGCTGGCCCTTCAAGTATTCACGCAACGCGTCGCAAACCGCCAATCGTTTGGTGTCTCGCTGTTCCTTCTCCAAAGAACCAAAGAAACACAAGCCAAAGATTTCAAATAAACTCTTAAACCTGTAACCTTGTCCATAAAAGGAGTTATGGCCACGTTTCGAACAATAAGATCGGGTAAACTATCTGCTTTTGGAGTTTCTGGCTGACTATTCAAATATAGATTTCGACTACCTAACCAAACTAGCTTCTCACCCCAAAACCCCCAAATATTCATCCTGCTCTCTCCAGGAGAGGCTTACTGGTTTCGCTTTCCCTTACACATTTATAAAAATAAAACATAAAAAAGACGAAAAAACAAAGCTCTCCAATATCTATATATATAAAAACCTAATTGTGTTTCTTGAGGAGTCCCGCTGTGTAGTCGCTGCTGTGGTCCTTGGGGCTGAACTTGGGGCAGATACCGTTGGCCATCTTGAGGGGGGCAGTGGCCAGTCGGCTGGCGGTGGAGAAGAGGCTGGTCTTGACCCCCAGATGGTGGCTGTAGTGGGGGCAGCTGTGGAGGACCTCGTTGTCCACGTACAGGTAGTCCTCCGCAAAGTCCGGCTGCTGGTCCATGAAGCACCTGAATGTGTCTGTAGGGGGGTGGGGGGGAGGTGTGGCCACAGGGGGGCGCCAGAGGCAAGATGAACAAAATGTTAAAGACCAAAGCAGTCGAGGGAGGGAGGAGTAAGGGCATGGTGTAGGGGCGCATTCAACGTTGCATTTCCATTGGTCAATGCTTTAAGGCAAGACACTTAGTGATTATAAGTGGCTTGAAGATGGTTTTTTTTCTACAAACACTATTGCCATGAGCCATGTGGGGACATTTTGGGGTATCGCCCGCCATTACCGAACGTGATCTTTCCCGTGTCCGTCGGGTCCAGGGCTGCGAAGAGGCGGGACACACTGAGCTCGGCCACGCCTAGAGCCGTCTTCAGGATGACCGCAAGCTCCGCCTCCGTGATGGCGCTGTCCTGCTCCGCCTCAAACATCTAGAGGACGGAGCGAAAGACGTAACCTTGTGATACCATCCTGGTAATAAGAGTTTGTGTTTACCCATGGATATCAGTCTGGCCTTCGCTGGGCGGCAATGGATCTCCATGTATGGGCGTTTCAAAGAAATGCAGCCAATCGGACTAAGTAACTGTGTGATACTCTTGCTCGTCTTTGCCAACCCTGAATGCAGCCGGAAGTAAAGGAACACATTCTCCTGGGAGAAAAGCCTTTGCACAGAGTTATTATTGAGTCTATTTCGGAAGTTTTGAGCAATCAAAACTTAACTGCCTCTATGAAATGTGATCTCAGGATGGTCTCGCAAAGTTACAACGGCAAATACACAAATTCCAACGGTAAACAACCGACGTGTTAGAACGCTGTATATCATGGTGACATTGAGAGTTTATCACTATGAAAGATAAAAGGGAGGTTAGTGCGTATATGAAGACACAGCAGGGAGATGTTGAACTGACCTTGCCTGTCTGCATGACAGTTTTATGAGGGAGTGAGTGAGTGAGTGAGTGAGTGAGTGAGTGAGTGAGTGAGTGAGTGAGTGAGTGAGTGAGTGAGTGAGTGAGGAGTGAGTGAGTGAGTGAGTGAGTGAGTGAGTGATGAGTGAGTGAGTGAGTGAGTGAGTGAGTGAGTGAGTGAGTGAGTGAGTGAGTGAGTGAGTGAGTGAGTGAGTGAGTGAGTGAGTGAGTGAGTGAGTGAGTGAGTGAGTGAGTGAGTGAGCCTGCTGGGCAGACGTACCATAAAGGCCAATTTCATTGTCTCCAGAGTTTTGGCTGGTCTGCAAGCGACTGACAAGGCGATCACATATTCTCTGATATCCATGGTGTTGTCTTCATGCTGGGATCAACAAAGAAAGCACAACATCATTAAACAGACGTGTGGGTGTGTATGGCCATAATAATAGGGTCTCTGATACCCAAACAGCAACAACAGTCAAACCTTATGCCAAGAAAGTAAAAGAACAACAAAACAAAGTACATGCAAATTTCAAGGGAATGTTGTTGTGTTTACATCACTGGACCAGAACAATTCAGCCTCATTTCTCTCTAATCCAATATCATGATGCTACGTAAAATGTAATCGCCTAAGATTATACTAAGTTGGAGGGGGTTAAAATCAGACAGACAAACAGACATACACACCTCGCTGAACAAGGCGAACGTCTCCCGCAGCATGTCAGAGACGGGCATGTCCAGGTAGAGGGCAAAGTCCTCCAGGCTGAGCTTCTGCCCCTCCAGCTTACGGGCCCGGCGGCCGTAGTCCAGTAGCACCTGCTCCGTGCTCTTGGTCTTCAGCCTGGCGTACAGAGACAGAGAGAGAGAGAGAGAGAGGGGGAGACGGGCGCCGATTCAGACAAGACGGACCAATTGAAAAAAAAAAAAAGAGAAGCAAAAAAACAAATCCAGAAGGGAGCCACCGAGCGAGTGGGCGAGAGAGGATGGGTTATATATAGGATCTATATTGTGCTAATGCGACACAGGGCGGCAGCCCCTCGCTCCTCCCTGCTCGTTGTTGGGTCCAGGAAACAGGAAACTGAACGAGACGTTGGGATTCAAGGCAAAAGCCCTTCAAGAGGTTTACAACACACTATGTTTGCCATGCAACGGTCATCATAGACACGAAGAGCAGGTTAAGACACTTCAAATAACGGACGTCGTCGTTTTTTTTTTAAGCGCATAAGTTACAAATTTGGCAGTTGGACAGCTCCAAGACAAGACTCCATAAAAAGCCCCTGAACGAGGAACACTAGCCCAAATTTAATACGTTATTGAAAGGGCCTTAAGAAAAGAAAGAAAACACACTTCGAATAACAGACCCTAATGATAAACCCAACAGGTCTTAAGAAAGCAACTAACTTATTAAGAGCAGTACACAACTGTAGTTGGTCTATGTGTAGACACGATGCTATGTCTGTTGTCTTAGGCCTCGTCCACACCAGATACACGTCTCTCCCCCGTCCTCCCTGGCGCTTCCACCTCCAGTTCAAGCCTGCAGTTTCCATACCCGAGAAATTGTCTTTTTTTTTTTTTTTTTTTAACAGGTCCCCATATGAAAGCACTCCTGTTGCTGTGTGGATTTATCAGATGACGTAGAAGTTTGAATCATCCAGGCATTGCGAGCCAGCTCAAGTGATTCAGTTTTATTTTATTAGACCATCTTGGGATCCATTTTATAGACCTGCTGCAGAAAGTAAAAAAGAAGGTAGGGGTGTGTTACTCAGGTTGTGTGTGTCTGTTGCGCGTGTGTGTGTCTGTTGCGCGTATGTGTTTGTGTTGCGCGCGCGCGTGCGTGCGTGTGCGTGCTTGCGGTGTGCCAGTGTGCATGTGTGTGTGTGTGTGGGTTGTGCGATGGACGTACCCCAGTCTGCGGACGAGCTTGGCAAACTCCAGCAGGCAGGTGTCTACTGGCAGGCGGAGCTGGCCCTCCGCCATGGCCAGCTGGCAATCATCAAATGAATAGTCAGTGGTGGGTACTTTCAGGGCCCTGGAACACAGGACACAATGCCACCACATCAGTCCCGGACACATCGATTCAGCCGCTCCGCCACATAATTCAATTTACCCGCCGCTGCCCATAACTCACGGGACATAATCAACTTTGAGCATTGAACGGTGGGGCAAAGGCACGTCGCCTGGGTTTTGACCGCAACCCCACCGTTTGCCGAGGGCACTGGTGTACCACATGCCGTCTGAATTGGGTTCAATTGTCAAAAAAAAATCAAAGCCTTGTCTAAGGCTAACTAAATGGTAGATATTCTTTAAAAAAAAATAAAGTAATTTTCTTGATCACCCTTTATGTAAATCAGGGAGCAGAGTATACAGCCCTTAAGTGAGATGATCTGGGAAAACCGCATTTTTAATTTCCAATGGGAATTTATGAGAGACCCGGGGAGTTAGGTCAAAAACTGAGCCAAATTCAAAGAGCATCTCCTTAGCTGAACATTATTTTAGCTGCTCACTTGCAGAAAATGCGTCTGTAATCGTTCCTTTTACGACTGTGTCTCTAGCATAGACTATAAATTGTGTATAATCTTTGCACCAGTAAATACGATTTGGTGTGCAATCCATTTTCGACGAGGCATTTGCTCAGTCGGCAATCGGTGAGTTGTTAAAATACAACAGCAGATGAATACGTTTGTGTGCATGCGTGTGCGTGCGAAACGCCAGCTTACCTGGCCATGATACGACGGACGTTGTTGGCAAACAGAGCTGGGTTCCCCTTCTCCTCCTCAGAGGGGGTGTAGACCGGAAGGTACTGGTCAAAGAGAGGGGGAGGTTAGTTGTAAGTTGAAGTGAAAGTCTCTTTAAAGCAGAAAGTAAAAGTTACTTTTCAGTCATTTTCCGTCCAGCTTTGTCTTATTTACATGATCCTTTGTGGTCGCTAGGGGTGGGAATCTTTTACTATCTCACGATTTGATTCCGATTTTTTGGGCTACGATCCGATTCAAAATCGATTTTTGATTCATAATGATTTCTGCTTCAATCTACAGGTGTGCAAAGGATCCTAATGATCTGCTCCAATCTGCTTTGCAAGACAGAATGAAAAATGGAGACATTACAGTGTCTTTTTCACATTAATTAAGTTTTAAACATTTATCCATGCTTAGATGGAATTGTTGCAACTGTTGCATAAAAGCAATATCACATATTGCTTAAGTAACAAAAAAAAGTCTCTATAAAAAAAATAGTGCAGTTAAACATGCTGCCTTTTAAATTCTAGGAAAGTGCCTTTTCCACTGTGTGTAGACCACAACTGCTACTCTAAGAGGCTAGCTATAAAATAAGTTGGAACAAAAATAAAGTGCTTCTGTATAATACAAATGGTACAGTTGAACAAGATGCATTTTCATTTCACAGGAATGTTGCAGTACCAAAAATATCACGTGGAACACAACTGTTGCACCAAACATTAATATGTCTCAGTAGCTTTAAAAAAACAAGTTATAAAAAAAAAGGAAAAAAAAAGGTATTAAATTAAATCGATTATGGGCCATTTTATATCGATTCTGAATCGTAGTAAATGAGAATCGCGATTCTTATATGAATCTATTTTTTGGCACACCCCTAGTGGGCACATATCGACGTTTGCTCAAAGTAGCGTATCTTTAGAAGTTTTGTTCTTTTGTGGTGCGGTTGCATGGACTAGCCACTAGATTTCAGGAGCTGCCGTTTCGCAAGAAACAGCTTTGCATTATTAAAGTAGAGATTCCCACACGGTGTACTTGGGTGAATGTTAGCATTAATTTGCTAAAACACACAAAAGGTTTCTGTAATGTTCCATCCATCCATTCTGTTACACTCTCAGGTGCCAGAATAGTGTCACCTGAACACCTGCTGAATAGGTCACTTGAAACATTTGATCAAATGAAGTAGTTAGCATAACATTTTTCATTAACAAGAAGCAGAATTGTGAAGTCCCTCAGAATGCCACTCACCTCGATTTCAAACTCATTATGGAGCTGGCACAGAGTCAGCCACAAGATTTCAAACCTGTAAGATGAAGGGAGACAGTGTTTGTTGTAAAGTGGTTAGTGAGAGCATGAGTGCTGCTACGGTGATTACTAATACACACAAAACAACAACACAAACAGCGGCAGCACAGCAAAGAGTGCTGTCCCACACACAGGATGTGTGACAGGCATGAAGTAGCCGGAGCTTATAGTCATCCCATGTTGCGTTGTTTAATACACGTCAACACAGTAGCGTTGAGTAGGAACAAAGTCGACAAATGTACAGAGATACTATGCATTTAGACCTGTCCATTTGTATGCTTTTTCTTTATATGTGCAATACATTTTATATAGTGCATAACAATTATTCTCTTTGAATTTAACACCTTTTTCTATGCGTAATCACAGCACAGCACAGTCTTTTGCGGTATGCCGTTCTATCCAGCCGTACTTTGCGGCCTGGAATGCCTGGCCATGTGTAAATTAAGGGTGTGACCCCTTCTCTAAGTGAATTCCTAAGGTCCCCCCCCCCCCCCGGCACCTACACAGGTTTCCATGTGTTGAAGCAGGATGCACATC
Organism: Melanogrammus aeglefinus; assembly: GCA_900291075.1. Classification (NCBI taxonomy): domain Eukaryota; kingdom Metazoa; phylum Chordata; class Actinopteri; order Gadiformes; family Gadidae; genus Melanogrammus; species Melanogrammus aeglefinus. The sequence continues at coordinate 64,951 of OLKM01000293.1, read as the reverse complement.
CTATGGGAAGGGGAAACACTACGAATGCTAGTGTTGCGTTTCAGTCTATCCACATGGGCACCACGTTGTTGTTCTGCTGCGCTGGGCAGGGAAGTCAGCCAAGCACTACACTATAAAATAAAACGGTTGGTGGATGAACTCAGAAACAGGCCCTCAACAGTAGACCGCACGAGGGAGGGCCGAGGTTTACAAATAAACAAAACAGGTGTGGGGGGGGGGAAACTTTATTCCCCCAATCACAGTGATGAATCTGTTTTTTGCTTCCTCCCTCCCTCCCTGTGCAGGTTTCGGTTTACACCCCATGATTTTTAATCTAGTGCTCTGGTACATTGGATGAGAAGTGTGTGAACACAGGAACGAAGCATCAAACAGGGCTTGCTTCAATCGTGTTACCATACCAGTAATAAAACTAGCACGGCCGCCGATACGTCTGTAGTTACATCTGCTTGGATGTGTTTTGGTGTATCGCATGTCGGTCAATTGAAAATCAATGTCGTCTTTAGCTGAGGGAAAGTTTTACAATACAAAGCACAGCACATCTTGTCCCTAATAAAGCTTGAACTATAAAACCAATATTGAACTCAATCTCATTTGGCTACCGCCAAATTACGCGAGTACCTCTTCGTGTACGCAATTAAAAAAGGTAGGCTCTCATGAAACCACTTAGTTGTTCTTTAAGAAAACTAACTTCAAAAGGGGTAGTGTGTATGATTAACTGGCCTCTATCAGTGGGGTTGCAGTTAAAGTGGAGTAAAATAGAATTTATGATTGTGAATAAAAAAACGCATCACAGCTAAACCTCCCGTCTGTTCTGGGCTACTGTAGGAACATGACAGTGAAACATGGTGGTTCTGTGGAAGCAGACCCAGCCCAAATTTATATATATCCTTAGATAAAAATATATAGAAAAAACAATTCAGATGTTCATGGGATAACGCAAATAAAATATTCATCACTTATGAATAGTACATTTAATTTCTGCCATGTCTGTTCTGCTAGATGCACCTTAATTCCACACACTGCAGCTTTAAGTTCCCAGCCTTCTTAAATCCACCACACCGATTAGGACAGCGGTGTCCCACATGTATAACTTTTCTTGTCCAGGCATGCAAGGCGAGGAACAGAAGGTTAAATGGGTTTGTACTCACGCCCCTGGCCCCTGCCACGTCCATGTGATGGTGTCCTGTAAACAGAGGGAGAGGGGAGTCACTTCAACACATCTTGCTCCCTTGATGACGTGCGTGAGAACATCATGTACCTGACACCAAAAACCAAACCACTCTCGCACTTGGGACATTATAATATTATCATTCACGTTTATTATTATAGCTGGACATCACACGGGCACTGCTGTGTACTGTACCGTCTCATTGCCACTGTTTGTCTATCATGTAGTGTCTATTGTGTCCGGTGTATGGGTGCTGTATACCATGCCTGCTTCCAGGAATAGCCCATATAGTACACATATTTTATATTGTTTTATGTTTATTGATTTGACTGCGCGGCTCCTCAGTTTAATGCCAGCGGCTCTATACCGCTTCAGCCTTGAGAATTAGGGACGACAAGCTTAAAGGGCTATAGTTATCTGCTTAGTTGGGCATCTTCTCCACAACCAGAGCTGCTAAAATACCATGTACCAGGTACAGCCTGAATTAGTAATTAACCCACCATAGTTTTTCGGCAGCACACACACACACACGGCTTCAGCTGTCTAATAAATACAGCGAGAACCAAATAAGACACAGCAGGTTGAGAGCTAAAGTTGGTCATTAGCTCAGGATGAAACGTAATCTAAACCGTAAACCAATTCCCCACATACCGGAAACCTTGAATAGTTTCCAAAGATCATTAAAATCCCATTTCATTCTTAGACCCTCTGTGGATTATTGGTCTTTTAGCCAACTTATGGGGAGTCCATTCTTAGTTAACGCACAGAAATACAAATTATGCAAAGCACTTCCAGGGCCATGATTAATCAATGTTTTGACACACAATCCCCAAGAAACCAGCCCTTGTTTGCAACACTTTCATACACCAAGTACAAACCTGGTCAATATGTTTAAGAATTTGTGTCTAAATTGTACTAACATGACCCCGATGCCTCTGATTCCGTGTCGCCAGTAGAAAAACAAAACAAGTTTGCCAGGTCTGGGTGTGATAACATAGCCTGGAGCTTACCATTCTGTTGGGGTAGCGAATCACAACAGGCTGCACAGGAACAGCTGGGATGAACGCCCCTGGGAACAGACAAGAACCAGTATGAAGAGGAGGCTGTAACAGGTCGCATAAGGCCTGTAACAGTACATCCATATTAAATAAACCTGTTTCCATCTCGGATTGTCGTTTTTGTTTTTTCAAGCAGGGCTAACCACACAGAATGACATGATTACATTTAAAAAAAACATGTAATACACATTTTACTGTTGACCCTGATAGAGGAAAGATGCAGAGGCTTCCAAGTCCATAGTTTGGCGAACAACAAGAGACAGAACTTGGAAACAAATGAAGTACTTCATGGTCAAGCCTGAGTCCATGAACCATTGAGGCTTTGTAATAGGAGTTGCATTCAATACAGCAAAAAGGGACCAACAGCTAATCCCTTTGCCATCAGATCAGAAAGAAACAGAAAGACAAAAGAGACAAAGAATTCCTACCTGGTTTGAATGTAATAAGGCAGGATCTATTGGTGCAGGTTCCCTCTGGAAAGATCATTATCTGCAATGATAATAATATAATAATAATAATAATAATAATAATAATAATAATAATAATACAGAATGAAACAATGAAACAGTACGCCCAACGCTGACTAATGTACCAATTTAGGCAAGAAAATCAGATAACGTGACTTAAAAGTGAATGAAATTCACTTTTGGTACAGATGGCATGTGATTCCAGAAAAGGCATGACTAATATGCCTTCTTCAGTAATCATGAATGCATGCTGCTTCACAGAAACCAATCTCGAGGTCCTATCGGCTAAATCTGCCCAATCCCTTTCGTGACCCACATAAACCATTCATGTGCACACAATCAAAACAATATGTCGGAGGGGCCGTCTCTGTGTCACGCTCCATACAAGTCCGTCTGGGATCGTAATCCAGGGGCACGCCTCACAGGGGATGGGCAAGACCGCTGAGCCATGTGTGCCCATCTCACAAAGTAGCCTTCTCGTTCTATGAATGCATCATCATCATCATCATCATCATCATCCTCTCCACAGGTCACTAGGGCCGGGCGATTTGGCCTAAAAATGAAATCTCTAATCTTTTCAAACCATTATCAATTTTAATCAATTTTTTCTATGAAATACTTTTTTCAGCAAAAAGAAAAATAATAGCAATGCTTAACAAAACAAAATCAAAACAAAATAAATATCATACATTTTCAACTCTGCTGCGTGCCTCAGTTTAAGATGTTGGAATAAACGTGTTGTGCTTTAGGCAAACTCTACACACTCACTTTTTTCAGCGCATGCTGCCATGTTGATATTGTAGTTTTGTACAATATTGTGTATATGTCGGGTTTTTTTTTTTTATCCCGAAAAAATTACATAAATTCGGATTACGATTTAAAAACGATTCATTGCCCAGCCCTACAGGCGAGTACTCTCAGGCCCCCCCTCCATCCCCCTGTACCTGGGGCCACTCTCCTCCGGAACAGGCTCTGCGTTTGATCTCCTCCACGGTCTTCCTCCGGGAGTCTGGGTCCGATCGCGACACGAACACCGGCCTGATGAACTTGATCAGGGCTGGGCAGTCGGCGTGGAAGGGAGACACAGAGGGATGAGAGAGAGAGGGCTGGGGTGAATGCAAGTACCAAACCAGGGGTCCTTTTCTGTCAATTATGGGACAAAATGCAAAATATAAATATTCCAAACGTTTCCTGTAGGAGTATATAAAAAGTTCTCAATGTGCTAGCAATTGTACTGACGTTTCTTCATGGCTGGTAGTGGTTACTAAAGTCAAACAGTGAAGGCTTATTTTATCTTTCCATGTTTGGCTGGGCACCACCAACAAAAGGCACTCGCTGGACTTATTTCCAAAACTACAACGCAGCAACCCAAATACCATAGGATGCATTCGAGTAATGTCTGCCAAGTCTCAACAGCACAGGCTGTGACAATATTGAGGCAGAAACACCAGAAGAAAAAATAAAAATAATAAAAATAATAAAGTCACTCAACAAGAGGTTTGCCTACCGGTAATGGGCGCTCGGGGAGGGGGGGGAGAGCAGCAGTTAGTGACAGCATGCGACATGATGACAGGGATGGGATTCATTCTACTAGCCCTTTAATTGGATCTGCAGTCACACTAGTACACTCTGGCCCCAACCTGGAGCCTCATCTCTGTGTTTGTTCCCGTAAAGCCATATACTCGAAACGTCCCCAAATTGTTTAGTTTTCCTAATTTTAAAGTTGAGCATGGAATGACTTCTCAAATAAATGCTGCACTTTTTTACCATTACCAATGTGGACTACATTCAAACCGTGTTGCTGTTGGAAGAGCAGACTCAGTCATTGCTAAACAACCATCATGGTGTTTTGACTGCAGTCGCAGCATAGTAGCACTTTAGTCAGGTGCTTTAGGTCACCGCACTGGGTACTATACTGTGTGAAACAGACGCTTCTATGTGTGGGAATTGTAGTTCTCCTTTCAATATTCATGATTCCTCATTATTTTTATGTGAAGAATGAGACTGCGAGGTGCAGACCAGACATTATGCGTTGGTATGAGCTTTTAAATGAGATCCTGAGAACCGGCGGTTCACAGAGGGAGGAAACACATCTGCATTTCTATAGCCCTGTTTTGGTGCATGCTACAGTCTTTAAAAAACGGACAGCCATGTATATAGAGGGCCTGGAGGCAGAGACCAACATTTTATTGCTTTGTGTCTTTTTCGCCAGTCAGGGTGGAGAAATCTACCAACCAAGCTATTTTCTTTTGCCATATGCAACACTGATTTTCTTCACCTGCCAAATGGTCAAATTCATCTGCCATTGGCTAGTGGCAAGGGGTACTTTTGGGCCGGGCCTCGAGGAGTGACAGCCTGTCGGAGAGAAGCGACGGGCGGTTTCAAAACAGAACAGAGTCGGCATGCACCATCTTCCTGACATGAAGGCGCGTCGTAGTGAAATCAAGTGTGAAAAAGGAGACAAGGGAAGACAGCTGAGGCAGTAAGGTGTGCACGTAATGTGATGAGCCCGAGGAGATAATGGAAAACCTTTGTAGGTGATGCATTGATGTGAACATAACACAACTGCTTAAACACAGACTGAGTGCTTCAGAGAAAACAAAAGCATTGAACGATGCCTCTTTGCTGCCACATAACACAACATCATTACATCTCCTAAGACCATTGTATTACAGCTGTTATTTTACCCTAAACAGTATTCAAAGAAGGCTTTACAAGTCTGCTGCCAATGATTCTTTGACATTTTGTGGGAAGTCTGGCCCCAGCGCCAAACATTACCTCATCATTATACAGCCATTTGCATTCATCTTGCTGACGATAGTCTTGGCGTGTGCAAGTTAAACACAATTGACATTCACAGGTTCAAAAAAACAGTAGTGCCAGGAATGAAGGTGACAGGTGGCCCCAGGTGACCAGAGACGGTTGGCGTTGTCCCAGCATTTTACACACACACACACACACACACACACACACACACACACACACACACACACACACACACACACACACACACACACACACACACACACACACACACACACACACACACACACACACACACACACACACTTCCACAACGCCGTGCACCCGTCGTACTTACTGCCCCATAGCGGTATGTCCTTGCTCTCCGCCTTCATGACAATCGAGGCCATCGTCATGGTGACGGGGATGGCATCGAAGTAGGACGAGTGGGGCGCCAGGGTCAGGATGGGCGCCTCCGCGGGCAACGCCTTGCGACCTTTCACCTTGACCCAGTGGAAGCCCCCCGCAAACCACATCAGCCGCATGATGACCTTCAGGAGCAGGTCCACCACTCTGCAGGGGGGGGGGGGCGAACAAGAAACCAGGCTTAGGCCTAAAAAGATTTTTGTTCGGTTCCGGTTTCCGACCTACCATGTCAATTTATGTGCGACCCAAATTATTTTATGAGCTTGGGAAAAAATAAAAAATAAAAAAAAGTTTGGATGCAAACTATAATTACGTTTTTGTACAGCACCTCTTTATTCTGTACAAGGATGAGCGCATTCTCTCGTTTTAAAAAAAATAAAATAAATTCCCTACCTACCCATGATCTCAACTGACAACCAACAGGAACCAAACTTTTTTTTTTTTTAGGCCTTAGGGTCTACATCACACATGGGACGCCAAGCCGTTAAGTCAAACAATAATACCACAGAGAGCACTCGTTCATTTAGTGTTATGAGATTTAAAGCATTTGAATTCAAGACGGGTACGATACAGGACGAAGGGGAGACGCGGGTCAACTGTAGAGGATTAAAAAGGTTATCAATTGTACAACAAACGGCGGGGAAGGAGATGAGGGCGATACATAGTCAAAGCAAGGCCTGAACCGAAGATAGAATGGTAAGAAGACGGAGGCTAATGAGCTTGGTGCTTTCTCCGGTTTACAAAGTCCACAAGGAAAGGAGAGTGGTTGCATCAAAAAGGAGGCAAGCTGCCAGGGGACAGTCCAATATGCTAGTCAAGCACATGCTATATCGGTGGGCAATTAGTCTGTAGAATTCAGCTGGTTCTTTTCTGCCAGTTACTTTTTTTAGCTTGCTTCCCAAAAAATATATAATTACTAGGCCAAAGCGATTTTAGGTTTTTTAAAAAGGTATTAGTCAAATCAAAAGCACACAATTAGACATCAGGTTAAGAGGCCCACAACGCTACATTACATTATATTTTTAAAAAAGGCCTCATAGTATTATGATATGCAGTCAAGTTTATACTCGAGAAGAACATTTTAGCCTGAAGGCCAAAGGCAACTCTCCAGTTTCATGTGTTCACTTTACTTCCTGGCCAATATGGTCCCAATAAAGACACAAGGACTCAATAAAAGCTCCTTCCAGCGCAACCCAAAAACAGCACGTCTACAATATACAATACACTCATCAGCTACAGTTGGTCAACACGTTCATTACCCATTTTTGTGTTTGCTTCCTTATTCATGGTAGCCTTGAAGATTTTAATCACAATACTTAGCAGAACTATTTCTTGTGGTTAAAACAGGACCATTTATGTGTGTAAATATTCCACCGCCAACACAATTTGGGTAACGCGTCTATGGAGAGTTGCAGTATCGCACACTGAAACAGCACTTTACCGAGCTCGATAGATGTAGCCCCACCCCCGACACAGCTTTTAGGGCGAGTAAAGACGACGACGGCAGTCACCTCACAGCCGCTCCATCGGGCGTCGAGAGTCAAGCATACTGCCTCCAGGTTACAGAGATTAAACTGAATTAATGGGGATGTTTGAGCCTGGGAAGGGGAGAACTAAAGATTGAATAGAGTGGTGTCAGGGGGGGGGGCTGAATGGACAGTGGGAGACGGGGGGAGATAAAGGGCCAGGAAGAACGACGATATAAACACCAGGAAATAAAAAGGAGAGGAGAAAAATGGCGAGTTTAGGGGTGATGTGTGGAAGGAGGAAGAATACCACGATGCCAAGTCATTGTGGAGAGGGGAGCATACACAACTAAACACACCAAACATGTTGACGTATTGGTGGTGGACATTCAGAAGGGGAAAAAAACAAAACCTGAAATGGCTAGTAGCGAGCGTTGTGTGTTCACAGAGTTCAAAATGGCTCTTGGAAAGGAAATGGAATGTCTACAAGGACCTCATGTCCAGTTGGAAAGGAACAGGTACTGCCAAACACTTTCATAGGAGGTTCTCCTCTCGGAGGCTGTCCACTCAAGCAAGCATACTTTCATTCCCTCAAGACACATTTTCCTTGGCAGAGCGGTGGTCGGTGATGCTGTGCTTTTGCCCCTTAAATCAGGGAAGAAATACACAGCCTGGGTACCACCAGGTCAGAATAACAAGTATAAAATAAAGAAGGAAAGCATAACGGTTCGATAGGCTTCATGATGCAATGTCTCTAGAGGAGTCAAGAGGCTATAAGACTAGCAGGCTGGAGAAGAGTAAAAAGGAGAAAATAAATACAACTGTAAATTTTAAGAACTACTGCCAATGTGCTGATGAGGGGGGGGGGGGGGGTATTACACATACTATGTGGATAGATCTTTTGTTAAAGCCTGTAACATGGCAAATCCGTGTTTTCAAATCAGATGGCGCAAGAGGAACCTGTCACCATCTCCATTATCAACTTTTACCAACCTTGGACCATCTATTAATGTTGGCCTGATGTGTACTCGGGAGACTTTAGGGTACGATAATATGGAACTTACTATGAAAAACAAATGATTCATAGCTTGACATTGGTTACCAATTTCTTCTTGTCCTTGGTATTCATAACAATGCAGATATGGACATTTGTTGTGTCCAACATTTTATATTCTGAGTTTGTAGTAAGACTATATGAAGGAGGTGTGGCTGGGTGGATGTCAATCATGCATGCACCTGAAAACCTTTAAAGTCCCACACAGCCCTGATAACAGCAATGATCAGCAGTAATGAACATTAAGCAACAATGAGCCATCAGTTTATTAACAGTCAACTACTGGTCTGATAATCATAACTAATGCTGTTCATGTATAATAATGGTGTTAGGGTTAACCCCAACCCGTATTAGGGTGAGAGGGTTAGCACTGCACATCAAAACAGCGATCATTTGTACTGTCAATACCAAAACAAAACCGCTACGTGGGCAAAATAATATTGCATTAACCTTCTGAGACTGGTTTCTACTTTGTTTTGGTTTCAACCACAGTGTCCAGCCCCTTCGCAGGGGGAGACACTCGTAGCTGCTTTGCATTCCGTTTATAGCAGTCTTCACGCCCGCCCAGAGTGAGAGAACAGACCCCAGTCTCTGACAGTGATGTGGCAATTTGATGCAGGAGGATACATTTTCACTTGGCCAAGTGCTAAGCACGCAGTTTCCTCCAGGGTAAATTTTCAACTGATATTTGGGCAAGCAAACACACACACACACACACACACACACACACACACACACACACACACACACACACACACACACACACACACACACACACACACACACACACACACACAACACACACACACACACACACACACACACACACACGCACGCAAAAGACACACAGAAAAGAGCCTCTACCTCCGCCATAGCACTGGGGTTCGACGACTGCCTCGGAGCGTCCCATCGAAGCCAGGAAGGCAAAGGGCCAGGCCAGAAGCATCATGAACGCCACGATGATGAGTCGGATTGGGAATATCGTCACCGTCACCAATGCTATCTGCAAAAGAAGGCACGGAGCACCATTAACCTAAAAACGTGACCTCATTATTTGGACTAAACTACAAAATGATAGAATGAGACAATTCCCTCACGCATCCGCAAGTGATTTTATAGAGCAATGTAAAAGGGAATTCAAGGCAACCAATTTATATTGTTCTACACATGTGATGAGTCTCTCACACACACACACACACACACACACACACACACACTAGAATTCATCAGAACATTCAGCTAAACAGTGTGTATATTTAGGACGCATGTGGCATGAATGAGTCAATAACAAAAGGAGACTGATGAAGGAAATAGATTTTTCCAAACATCTACCACTCACTCCATTTGTCAAATAAACATTGAGTGTGCACAAGCGACTAAAAATACCCAACCAAAGTCGGCAACGCATCCATGTCTAGTAGTTCAAAGACACAGCAGTGGCTCGCTCTGCACTCCCTCAGACCAACGGATTGGCAGGGGTTATCTTTATAGCCCTGTTTCATGAGGCGCACATATCAGTGCTTATCTTGGGTAAATATTTGTCCTGCACTCGCTAGTGGGCATCGGGTGCCTTCCCTTACCTCCGGTCACAATGTTCAGCAGAGGACCTTTCTGATTGCGGAGTGGGTGGTCTATCATCTTAATCATGACAATAGCCTGCAACCCAAGGAATGCAATGGTCTGGTCGGGGGTTGGCTGTCTGCACAATGAAAGGTGATTGCAGATGATTCGCTTTCTTCTGTTTTCGATATATAGATCTGTTGCACTTTGGGAGCAGGCCTACCATTATTTGAGAGACAGCTCTGCCTAATGGTCAGAATATGCATGTGATAATGATGAGTCACATTTGACAAAGCACTGGAAAAGTTAACATATAACACAAAAGATTTAACATTAAGGAAGCATCACAGTGTCTGCAAATCATTTAACAAACTGTGTAAAAATCCAACAGAAAAATAAATACGAATATAAAGCCTCAGGAAAAGTGGCTGGCATAAAATGTTTGAGAACTACTGCTGGATTATGCATTTCATTAAATATTAATCGGGATCCTAAGCATGATAATGCATGAATGTCACTTAATTTAAAAAAAGGCTCCATGTTTCAACGGCGCGTAGGGTAAGCTGGCTGCTTAAGAATTCAGGCAGTTCAACTGAAAAAAAATGCCACAGTAAAAGGCTGACATAAAAGATGCACAAGAAAACTCAGAATACAGAGAATAAGGAAGTGCACTATATGTCGGCAAAGCCTACCTACATTAGGAAATACCCTGTGGCATCTCTGCATCCACCACTGGAGGTTTTGAGGAAGCACAATTCAGTTACAAATTACAAAGTAGTGCCTTGAAAGGCTGAACCGAGGACTATGCTCGCTTTACATAGCTATGGTGTTCATTCAAGAATCATTTCTACAAAAGGTATTTGTTGTTTGTATTCTAGACTGTGCAGCCATAGTGTTATGGAGCCTTGCCCATAACAGGCACTTTCGTGGCGAGCGTTTATTCAAAATTGAAGAATTTAGTCATTATCCTAACAATGTACGGCAAGGGTCAGCTATGTACTACAAAAAAAAAGAAGGCATGAATGGCGCCATTGTGAGGATAATATTGCCAAGAAACTAAAGAGTGAGGGTAGTAAAAACAAACATTAAAAATGTGTGAAAAACGTAGTACGCTGGTACAGGTACACTCATCTAATCCAGGACCACGGGTCATCATTGATGGAGCAAAGGGCGTTCAGCGTTCAGACACTCTCAGAGACGGTTCCCTCCAAGAGGATACTCCTCCACCCTCTGTATTTAAAAAGATGTACTGGGACCATTATGATGATGATGATGATGATGATGATGATGATGATGATGATGTTAGGAACTACAGGGATGATAAAAACCACTTCAGGGTTTCATATGGACGACTGTTACTACCTCGGGGCTCAGCACACTGAAAAATACATTCCACCACTGTTTCCTAGTTTGCCTCAGCCGGATCAACACAGCCTACCGGATCCATTATTTGATTTGCCCTGTTAAAAAAAATCTGACGTAATGAAATATTTATTTCATGAAAAACTAAGCAACAATAGCCATTTGATTTTGAATTTTACAACTAAATTATTGTAAAAAATATATATATTATTCAATATAGCAGTGGCCAAAGAAGAATTAACACGGTTTACCACCATTCTATATGCCTTCTGTTTTTGACAGAGGTGCACATTGATTTATACACAACCAGTGTGTACAAATAAATCATCAATTAGTAATAAACGTTAACCCAATAAAAGAGTCACACACACTCAGATAGACTTCCAAAACAAGTATTTAGAAATCCCCCCCAGGTCTCCATTAGAACTAAGTAAACACTACATGGCTCTTGTTTCTCCATTCATAAAAATGGACAGTCACTGACAAAGAGCACCGTTTTACACTTGTTGAAATCCAATAATAGCTTAACAAACTTGTCTGCTGTGGCACAGTATAGATTGTGTACAAATGCTGCAATGCATTGATTTTAGCAGTAGAATGACCAGGTCGTACATTTGACTAGGGAGTAACAGTATATAGAGCCACCTTTCCCCAGGTCGCCCCCAATATTTTAATTTTATGACCCATGCCAACGAGTTTTCAGGTGTCTGACCTCAAGTCATCATTGTTTAAAAAGGATGGAACTAAATCAATGTACTCTGAAAACAAATTGCAGTCAAACTCAATGCAACTAAAGACAATCACAATATACCTGTAGACAAATCACAGTAAAAATCTAGCCTTGCATCCCAGTCTAGTTTTCAGATAAACTAAATCTCTGTCTCAAGTAAAATATTAAAAACACTTCCAGAACAGTGCAAGCTTAAAAACAGGTCGTTCTCTCCATACTGTAGTTTAATGCGTTAATCAGCACCTACCTGGCAAGCCTTTTTCATGGAAACTAGCAAATAATTAAACCCAAATCACGGGTTCCAGACAGTGTAGCATTAGGCTGATATGAGACATTAAAACAACCACTCAATCCAAACAGCCCATATCATCCGTTTTAACCATCAATGCATGGTCTGTTTGGAAAA
>OLKM01000293.1:45012-47512 GCA_900291075.1 Melanogrammus aeglefinus | reverse complement strand
TTCCCTCGCCCGGGTCTGTGCGGCTACCACGCTATCTCTGGGCGGTTGATGCACTGAGCCAGCATGGCCGCGCGGCACATCCAAGGGCCACCCTTTGAAAGAGGAAACTAGCCTTGCGTCTCTTGCACACCCCTCATAAGCATCTAAGTTTTGACAGAGAGAGAGAGAGAGAGAGAGAGAGAGAGAGAGGAGAGAGAGAGAGAGAGAGGAGAAGAGAGAGAGAGAGACGAGAGATGAGAGGAGATGACGAGAGAGAGAGAGAGAGAGAGACGAGAGAGAGAGAGAGAGAGAGACGAGAGAGAGAGAGAGAGAGAGAGAGAGAGAGAGAGAGAGAGAGAGAGAGAGAGAGAGAGAGAGAGAGAGAGAGAGAGAGAGGGGATGTGCAGGGATTCCCGATAGATAGCGGGTTTAGTAACCAAAAACGCATGCTGCTGGGCAGGACACAACACAGGACAGTTGTAAGACAAGGGAGCGAGAGAGAGTGAGAGAGAGAGAGAGCTTTGTGGCAAATACAAGTGCCCGGCTGTCCTCTCACATGCCTGTCCGTCAACTCCAGCGCGCCAGCTGGACACCTGTACAGCAGTAATTTTAAACGACCCAAAAAAAAAGAAAAAAAAGAGCGGCTTTTGCAGGCTTCAGGCAGATTAGTGTTCATGAAGAATTTATTAGGCGATGGTCGCCGTCCTTGAGCTGCCAGACAGCACATTTGATTGACGTCAAAAGCATCTTTTCACGTTCAGGACTACCCAAATGTTTTTTAATTTTTTACTGTAACGTCATTGAAACCAAAGTGCTGCAGGTTGAGGATGGATGTCTCTGTGAACAGTTTGAAATATGACCCAGATAGGAGGAACCTGAGGTACAAGAACTCTCTAACCATCACATATGGATTGTCATCACACACACACACACACACACAGATCCCATACTACCTAAGTACATAATTAGTTAGGACAGACCAACATTATAGTTACATCATTGGACGTTCAGTTGTCATAATTTGTTATAAGGCCATTTTTCTTTAAGCATTTGATTTGGCATGGATCCCGGTTCAAAGAAGTGAAATAGCATCCACTACAGTACAGTCTGCCAGGTGCTCTTCTACATAATTAAACATGAATGATTCATTATTGATGTTATTTGCGCTAACAGAAACTCTCAAATGTGGCGCCCCTCGTCTTTGATGCTGTCCTCATAGGTGTTGATAGGTGGCGAGGCAGCTAGGTTTACTGTGGCAGGGAGACGGAGAACGGACACATCTTTAAAACATGCCACTGTAATCCCCTGTAATAGAGTTGCGATGTGTACGGAGAAACGGATAGCACAACAGAGACCATATCTTGAGCACGTTGTTTAACACGTGGAACGGGAGGTTTGTGGGGTTAAGTTATTTATTCTGGACGTGAGACTGTTGTGTCTGTCTGTTTGGCTGCCTGGCAGTCTTCTTCCGTATTAACCATCAGCGTCCTTTCTCAACCCTCTCGGTGTCAGAAATAACAAAAACAGAAACAACCAAGGAACTAGAAATGTAAAAGGACAAAGAGAAGGAAGAGGATGGGAGACAATATACATTACAAGGAACTCAACAAAACCAACGAAAAAGGAAAACAACAAAGTTATCTTTGAACGAAATGAATATGGAGGAAAAGTGGCAAACATAATTCTTGGTAGTAAAAATTGAGGGAAAGTCCGTTCAGCTTTTTTTTGCCCTCCCCTGTCTCCACACCTGTCAACATGGCAAGAAATAGGGAGCTCATTGTCTCTTTCTCTGATTTCTCCATTATACCGCCTGTTCGGTCTCCTTTCTTCCACCTTTCTTCCTCTCATCCCCTCTAATCTGTCCCTCTCTGTGTCTCTGACTTCCCGTGTCATCTTGTCTGTTCTGCGGGACAGATGCTGTTTAGTCTGAATGAACATCTGTGGTGTTGACACAGGTATCAAAGACACAATGTTTCACTCTCCCTCTCTCACTCTCACGCAAACACACACACACACGCACACACACACACACACACACACACACACACACACACACACACACACACACACACGCACACAGCACACACACACACACACACACACACACACACACACACACACACACACACACATACGGGCACACATGCAAACACGCGCAAACACACACAGGCATACACACACGCGCACATACACACACACTTCCTGGCCAGAGCCTCTGTCAGAACCCTGTAAGCTCCAGACCAGGTTATACCTCACTGTGACCAGATGGGGGAGCTCTTGTGATACATTTTCTCGAAGAGGACCAGAGCACTGATGTATGTGTTTGTGTATGTGTGTGTGTGTGTGTGTGTGTGTGTGTGTGTGTGTGTGTGTGTGTGTGTGTGTGTGTGTGTTTGTGTGTGTGTGTGTGTGTGTGTGTGTGTGTGTGTGTGTGTGTGTGTGTGTGTGTGTGTGTGTGTGTGTGTGTGTGTGTGTGTGTGTGTGTGTGTGTGTGTGTGTGTGTGTTTGAGAGAGAGACAGA
>OLKM01000293.1:32197-37197 GCA_900291075.1 Melanogrammus aeglefinus | reverse complement strand
ATATTTGTTTGTTTATATTTGTGAATATGTGTGTTTGTGTGGGGGTGTTTGTTTGTGTGCGTGCATCTGTGTGCCTCTGTGTGTGCGTGCATGAGTCTGTGTGTGTGTATGTGCCTGTGCATGCCTGTGAATGTGCGTCTGTGTCCCGCCATGTGTGTGAGTTTGTTTGCGTCTATTTGCCTTGTGTGTTTTTGTGTGTGTGAGCGTGTGTGTGTGTGTGTGTGTGTGTGTGTGTGTGTGTGTGTGTGTGTGTGTGTGTGTGTGTGTGTGTGTGTGTGTGTGCTGTGTGTGTGTGTGTGTGTGTGTGTGTGTGTGTGTGTGTGTGTGTGTGTGTGTGTACCTGTGTGACAGAGCAGTCTGGCAGGCAGACGCAGAACAGTGACGGGCAACTGCAGACAGATCTAATGTCCACTTATCAGAGGGCAGGATAAGGAGATTATCACTCAATCCACGGCCCCTCCACCGGAGCCATCAAGAGCCCACATCCACCTCGCTGTGAGCCCAAGGGCCTCTCCCTCTTCTCTCTCTGTCTCTCTCTCTCTCTCTGCCACTATCTCTGTGTGTCACTCGCCCCCCTTATTTCCTCTGTGTTCGGCTCCTTGTGTTCATTTGACCCTGGCATTGTGGGACCGTCCAGATATCCACGGTTGCGTTTCACGATTGCTGTGAGTCTGGGAGGGAATTGATTTTGAAATATAGACTCAGCCTTGGATTAAAAATACATTTGAATTTGGTTTAGCTTTTAACATCGTTATTCAGTCTCCCTCGAGAGCATGGTCTGAGCATTTAATCATTTTTTGGAAAAGTAAAGTGAAGAGCGCTGTGGTGTTCACTGAGGTTATGAGAGGATTCATATGTTAACGGATAGTTTTTGGTCACGTTTGATTCAGAAAGTAATTTTTTTTTCTACAACTAGTTTAAAGGTGTGGTGCGTAGAATCTAGGGCCATCTAGTGGAACGGACTTGGCAGAAATGTAACATAATATTCATCGGTATGCCTAAATTAGTGATTCATCCCATGAAAATGAGAATCAGTGTATTTTCCTTACCATATAATGAGCCCTTTACATCTACAAAGGGAGCGGCACTAATCATAATCACTTTCTAATTTTAAGCCATGACCTTTAATGTTCCAGACTAAATAATTGAAATAACACTTATGGTTCTAGAACACTTGACACTAATCAGTTGGTTGCAATCTATAACCTTCCCACTAGAGGCCACTAAATCCTACACACTGCCCCTTTAAGGCAACTGAAAAAAACGAATGAAATATCACGAAGTAAATATCACTTCCTGCAAATTCCCAGTTTAGGCGGACAAAGAGAAAGAAAAAGACAGAGAGATAGAGGGGGAGAGAGATAGATGGAGAGTAAGAGAGATGGAGAGAGAGGAAGACAGAGGTACAGAGAGAATGAAAGGGAGAGAGAAATACAGAGATATTGTGTGAGAGAGAGAGAGAGAGAGAGAGAGAGAGAGAGAGAGAGAGAGAGAGAGAGAGAGAGAGAGAGAGAGAGAGAGAGAGAGAGAGAGAGAGAGAGAGAGAGAGAGAGAGAGAGAGAGAGAGAGAGAGAGAGAGAGAGAGAGAGAGAGAGAGAGAGAAAGAGAGAGTGAGAGAGAGAGAGAGAGAAAGTGTCCATTCTCAATCTGCTGGTTGTCAGCTGATGAAAGGGCTGTGAGAAGCTGTGTGCATGTGTGAGTGTGTGTGTGAGTGTGTGTGTGTGTGTGTGTGTGTGTGTGTGTGTGTGTGTGTGTGTGTGTGTGTGTGTGTGTGTGTGTGTGTGTGTGTGTGTGTGTGTGTGTGTGTGTGTGTGTGTGTGTGTGTGTGTGTGTGTGTGTGTGTGCGTGTGTTTGTGTTTGCGTACGAACATGCGTTGGAGCGTATGCTTGTGTTCGGGAGACAGAGAAACAGATGGAGCTGGATGGAGGGAGGGAAGCAAAGAGGGAGGAGGAGGAGGAGGAGAGAAGAGAGCCACTTCTCCTCACTGAAGTGACAAGATGGGGGCTCTGGGTGCAGAGAGGGGAGGAGGAAGGGGCGGCCATTGGGAGACCGTCTATAATGCGGAGGCCAGGGTTAGGGTCAACTTTTTAACAGGTCTTCATCAAAACTCTGCATAAGTGTGTTAAACTTGTTTATTTTGGAACCTTTGTGAGGACACTTGGCTCCTTTCGCGAGTCCTAAATGACTAGCCTTGTCTTCATTTGAAATATATATCAGCCAGTGCCGAAAGATATTTGTTTGTAATGTGATGTATTTTATTATTATACGGACAGAAAATTTAAATCCCGTGACGAGGCCCATGCACGTACAGGCTCTTCAACATCAACCCAGGCTCCACAGCCCCGACCTCTGACCAAGTCACAGAGGCGCTACCCTGACTTACAAGACCGTTAACCCGTGTAAACGATGCTGACACAAAGAATGCCGTAAAGGCAGCGCGGAGGGTTTAAATAGTTTCCATCTCGTGATGCGCAGTGGCCAGAACTTTATAGGGATGTTCAACATTGTAAAGAGCAATCCCATTTCCCTGCATCGCCATGTTAAAGGATAAAGCTTAAGGACTGCCCTCAAGTGGTCGACATCGTCCGGTATATTAAAGTGCAATCACTTAGGACGCAACATATACAACCTGAGAGGCACACACATTGACAGCGTGTGCTTCTTGTGTTTACTTGTGGGAACGTGTTCTTTATGTAGCATTAGACAAGAGGGAAGGAGAGGAAAGAGGCTTCTAAATACATTTCTACATATACATACATCTATCTATCTATATATTTATAGATATTGGTTTAAAATATCGATACATCTAGAGATATATCGATATTTTAAACCAACGCATTATCATAACCTGTGTGGGTGCGTGTGTGTACACGCCTGTCCATGTACAATCTGTGTAGTCATCGTACTCTGTGTTCCTGGGTCGGGAACAGGACAGACTAGCCTGTTGCTCTTGGTATTTAACACCAGCACGCCGGGACTTGGGTTGTTCTACAGCGCTTTTGGTTGTCGTACACGCGAGACGGACAAGATGTTCAGAATGCAGTACAACGACAGATCTGTGGTCAAAGATGTACTACAGGGGAGGCTGTGAGTGTATATCTTCACTCGGTGTGTGTAGTAGTGTGTGTGTGTGTGTGTGTTAAGTGTGTGTGCGTGATGGTGAACATGATGTATCGGGCTGAGCTTGACATGTCGTACAACAGAAGTGTGGTTAAAGCTTCCAGAAAGCTTGTCCTTTCTGGTCTACATGCTCTTTGCATTTGTTCTGCTAACTAGACTCCTCTCTTGTGGTGAAGCATTGTTACCTGGTAGATTCTTTCTTCACTTTTTTTATGCATTATTTATTTGCTTGCATGTCATTCATTTTGTCATGAATCATTAGTAATTTATATATTTTTTCTTGTTTTTAGCAATACGTTTTATTTTAATAAAATAACTTAACAGACCCAAGTTAATTTGTGAACTCCCAATCATCCAGAGCCTTTCCCGTTATTGAGCAGAATAATGAAATATATATAAGAAAGTGTGATGCCTTAATGGAAGTTCGTAAAAAAGCATTATCAAGACATTAGGTGAAAGTGAGTATGTAAATCCATGTATTTGAGCGTGCATGTGTTTGTGTGCTTGGTAGCGTGTATGTGTGCTTGCAAGTACGATGTTTGGGTGCATGTATGTGTGTGTACATGTGAGTGCATGTGTGTATGAGTGCCTGTGTGTGTGTGTGTGCATGTGTGTGTGTGTGTGTGTGTGTGTGTGTGTGTGTGTGTGTGTGTGTGTGTGTGTGTGTGTGTGTGTGTGTGTGTGTGTGTGTGTGTGTGTGTGTGTGTGTGTGTGTGTGTGTGTGTGTATATGTACATATGGTGTATGTGCCTTGTGTGTGTGTGGTGTGTGTGTGTGTGTGTGTGTGTGTTGTGTGTGTGTGTGTGTGTGTGTGTGTGGTGTGTGTGTGTGTGTGTGTGTGTGTGTGTGTGTGTGTGTGTGTGTGTGTGTGTGTGTGTGTGTGTGTAAGCGGAGGGAACGTGGCTGTAATTAGGGCAGCGGTGTTGCTAGATGAACTGAAATGTATTTTCCCTGTTCCAACCGGATCCAACCACCCAATGTCCTGACTCTTTTCCCCGAAGAGAACAGCCTTCTCTTCTGCTCTTCCTCAATTTGCTTTCCCTGATGAGCCAGGGGTCCCCCCCCCCCACACACACACACACCATGCACTTAAACACACACACACACACACACACACACACACACACACACACACACACACACACACACACACACACACACACACACACACACACACACACACACACACACACACACACACACACACACACACACAAACACAAAGGACCATTATACAAATGCCAATTTATATTTAATACGTTCCTGTTTGACCGTGTTCGGGCGGCAGAGTTACAAATGGAGGCGACGTGGTTAAAGTATTCATGCCCCGCAGGCCAACAGTCTATCCATTAGTTATATGGAAGAGTGAAAAGAAACATATTCTCTGTCTTCTACTCCATTTGTTGTCAGGATGCATTCGTTCTTTCATTTGTTCATCCATTCAGCAGGTTGTCACACATGGGGTTAGAGGGAAAAGAGGGTCACACAGCGCAGCAATGGGCGCACTGTGAGTGCGTGCTGTGTGTGTGTGTGTGTGTGTGTGTGTGTGTGTGTGTGTGTGTGTGTGTGTGTGTGTGTGTGTGTGTGTGTGTGTGTGTGTGTGTGTGTGTGTGTGTGTGTGTGTGTGTGTGTGTGTGTGTGTGTGTGTGTGTGTGTGTGTGTGTGTGTGTGTGTGTGTGTGTGTGTGTGTGTGTGTGTGTGTGTGTGTGTGTGTGTGTGTGTCTGTGTGTGTCTGTGTGTGTGTGTGTAGTTTGGTACACATACATGACAACGGAGAGTAGGCTTTTCCCATGAGTTCCCGGGCAAAACATGAAGGAGAAGTGGGGTTATCATAGGTTGTAGGTTTGAACTTCATATCCTGTGGAGGTTTCCCTCTCAG
>OLKM01000293.1:22197-24697 GCA_900291075.1 Melanogrammus aeglefinus | reverse complement strand
ATTACATACACCATGATTTCTATCACCATCTCACAAACACCTCCTGGATTTCGACTCACATTGCAGCCACAAAACCCCCTCAATAAGCGCAGGAAGGGCTGTGTTGTGCTTCCTTCCAAGGCCACACTGAAGCACCGCAGAACCCCCTCCCCGCCCGCTGAGTTTGTGTGACTTATTTACCTGTCCAGCTCTGCCCGTCCAGGAGCTGTGTACCGCCGTGTCAACAAGATGTTAGCACTCAAAGGGGGAAAATAACTGCAAATATAAACATGGCGAGGAACATCCGGAGCCCAGACACACCTGACTCTCTGACAGCCTGACAGTCACCTGAGGGTGAAACTGATTCCAAAATCACTGCCCCCCGATCCTCCCCCCAACCCCCCCCCCCCTCTGAAACCCTCACACACACACACACACCTGCTACCACCCAAGCCCCCACGCCACACCACACACACTGACTTCTGGGGGGGGGGGGGGGGGGGGTTGAGGCTGTCTGACACATATACCGGACACACATAATGACGTGCATGCACCCGAAGACACATTGTGCGGTCACACACATGTAGACATGAAGGTGCGTGCACGGACACACACACACACACACACACACACACACACACACACACACACACACACACACACACACACACACACACACACACACACACACACACACACACACACACACACACAGTGAGAGTGGTCCGCTGAGGCTGTGGCTGGGCTGCTGTACGGTCAAGCAGAAACATCAAGATGTTTCCCCTCCAGCAAAGCTAGCGAGTATCACTGTTGAAGGACAGACTGACAGTCAGAAGTCTCTCTCTCTCTCCCTCTCTCCCTCTCTCTCTCTCTCTCTCTCTCTCTCTCTCTCTCTCTCTCTCTCTCTCTCTCTCCTCTCTCTCTCTCTCTCTGTCTCTCTCTCTCTCTGTCTCTCTCTCTCTCTCTCTCTCTCTCTCTCTCTCTCTCTCTCTCTCTCTCTCTCTCTCTCTCTCTCTCTCTCTCTCTCTCTCTCTCTCTCTCTCTCTCTCTCTCTCTCTCTCTCTCTCTCTCTCTCTCTCTCTCTCTCTCTCTCTCTCTCTCTCTCTCTCTCATCTCTCTCTGTCCCTCTCTCTCTCTGCCCCTCTCTCGCTCTCTCCCTCTCTCTCCCGTGTCTCGCGGCCCTCACCGAGTAGACATTGACAGATAAGATGGACGGCCTACCCACCTGACACACAGACAGACACACACGAAGTGTGCACACAGAAAGACACAAAGCACTCTAACTGAGCCTGCTCACACATGCAGACATACCCCCCCCCCCCCCCCCGCACACACACACAAAGACACACACACTGTGTACATGTTCCTCTGTCTCTCTTACATTAGACTGACATGGGCTGCCTTCACGCTGGTGTAATGCTAAAGTCACAGCTCTCTGAAGCCATACAGACTACAAGCTATGGGGGTACCAAAGTGCTGTTTAATTGGTATTAACTTTACATTTGTATAAGCCTGTACGTGAGCCGTTAAGAATGCTACTTCTTCGGAAAATAACTGACGTGGATGTTCCCTCATATATTTATTTTTAAATGTGCCTAAATCTGATCTTGTTTTGTAATTGTTGAAAAAGTAAAAGAGAGGCATTTCTCCATGTATAACCTTTTTGGGTGGTATTTCCAAACGGTCAAACCTCTAGAGTATTATGATGTGAGCTTTGGGTTAGAGTTCCTATATAATGAAGTGGTGTACGTGCAAATACAAAACAACTACGGATTTCTCAAGATGATTTCTATAAAATTATCGGTTGTGGAAGCTGTAAGGCAATTCATTTTTTGGACCATAGAGGTCACTGTTGCTTTACATACCACATTGAAACGACCCTAAGACCCCTCACAGCGAAATCAACATTACTTACTAAAGTAAAAGATAAAAACCTTTAGAGCCATATTTAAATTAAGTGTGTCTTATAATATTATTATGCTCATTATTATGCTTGTTGTTTCCTTATTTTAATTTGACAAATGAATCAATCCAGCAGTCCCTGAAGATCCATGTACAATTCAAGCTCCATTGTTGATTAATGTTTAATAAATTGATGAAGGGATATTACTTTGAAGTATTTTAACGAGACCTAAAGCCCTAATTGTTGTTTGTGATTTATTACCAGCTTGGGGTACTCAAATACAGGCAGAGAAAATAAGAAGCACTTAAAGTTTCACCTTCAACTTTTTCTTTGCAATGTGGTTTAACTTGCTACAGTGATTCTACCTCAAGACGTCTGGTCACATTTGAGTACCCTGATTCGGTCGGTTTCTCTCAACAAGACACAAATAAGTGGAGGATGTGTTTGCGTGTATGCTTGTAGCTTGTATGCTAACGCCACGACCACACTCTCGCCAAAAAATAAAGAAACATCATATTTTTAAGTTTAAGAGAAAAATATTGTGATTAATCGCAGCCAGTGAGCCAGAAGACATTATTACATATACTATGCTGACAGTGACTATATATATTCTTTAAC
>OLKM01000293.1:4697-14697 GCA_900291075.1 Melanogrammus aeglefinus | reverse complement strand
ACACACACACACACACAGACACGATCACGCACGCACACACTCATCCTTGCAGCGGGTACACACACTTTGTAAATAATGCATGTGTCTTAAAGGGTTTCACCCCGTCACAGCTGGCCCACTTCAATTAGAACGCACCACACTCATCTGGGCGTCTTCCACCATCTTAACTCACTCTACCCGCTCTCCCCCCCACCTCACCGTCCATCCACCCCCCCCTAGCACCATCCCGTGGCGTTATGCAATCCCTCTGATTTGTGTCGCGTGTTTGGCTCTCCCAAACACTGAGAGGTATACTATCTGCTGCAACAGCTCCATACCAGGAAGTCCACGGTAAAACACTGTGGAAAAGTAAACCAAAAACAGTCATCACATCCAAACGTTTTACAAAGTAATCAACATCGACTGATACAGAGAGCGCTGACTGAGCAACAAGCAGACACACTCTGCTGTGATGCAATTCATTTGGTCCAATTTGATGTCTCCCCTTGATTTCTCTGCTATATTAAACTGACCCGTCTTCAGCGGGGTTCAGTATTCAGGTGTTGTGTGTTGCTGTGTTTGTTTGTCGATCACCCGTCCAGACTCCAGAGGTGGGAGCCCTAACCCTCACCCCGCCCCCATGTCTGCTCCTCCCATCCTCCCATCCTCCCTTCCTTCCTTCCTTCCTTCCTTCCTTCCTTCCTTCCTTCCTTCCTTCCTTCCTTCCTTCCTTCCTTCCTTCCTTCCTTCCTTCCTTCCTCCCTTTCCTTCCTTCCTTCCTCCTTCCTTCCTCTCCTTTCCTTCCTTCCTTCCTTACCTCCCTCTCTTCCTTCCTTCTTCCTTCCTCTTCCTTCCTTCTTTCCTTCCTTCCTTTCCTTCCTTTCCTTCCTTCCTTCTTCCTTTCCTTCCTTACCTTCCTCCTTCCTCCCTCCCTCCCTCCCTCCTCCCTTCCTCCCTCCCTCTCCTCCCTCCCTTCCTTCCTTCCTTCCTACCTCCCTCTCTTCCTTCCTTCCTTCCTTCCTTCCTTCCTTCCTTCCTTCCTTCCTTCCTTCCTTCCTTCCTTCCTTCCTTCCTTCCTTCCTTCCTTCCTTCCTTCCTTTCCTTCCTTCCTCCCTTCCGTCCTCCCTGCTGTCCCCTTCCTCCACCTGTCCCCGTCCCCGTCCCCAGTAAGTGGAGGTCTGGCCTCGGGTCTGCCCTGTTCCAAACACATCTAATTAGAGGAGGCAGAGGGTGCTTCTCATCCATCACATTATCTCACCCGACGAGGTGTGTGTTAGCGTTCTGTGTCCCGTCAGCCAATTACCTGCCGCCTCCCACTCCCAGTCACCTGCATTGCAAATGTGACCTTTACTTATATGGGGGGAGGCGGGGGGCTGATTTACTACATCCTGGGGTAAGTGTGTGTATGTGTGTGTGTGTGTGTGTGTGTGTGTGTGTGTGTGTGTGTGTGTGTGTGTGTGTGTGTGTGTGTGTGTGTGTGTGTGTGTGTGTGTGTGTGTGTGTGTGTGTGTGTGTGTGTGTGTGTGTGTGTGTGTGTGTGTGTGTGTGTGTGTGTGTGTGCAAGGATGTCCATGGAGGAGTGTGTGAGGGTGTCTGTGTAAGGGTGTTTGGGTCTGTGATGAGTGTGTGAGTGTGTGTTTGTGTGTGTGTCTGTGTGCGTGTGTGTGTGTGTGTGTGTGTGTGTGTGTGTGTGTGTGTGTGTGTGTGTGTGTGTGTGTGTGTGTGTGTGTGTGTGTGTGTGTGTGTGTGTGTGTGTATGTGTGTGTGTGTGTGTGTGTGTGTGTGTGTGTGTGTGTGTGTGTGTGTGTGTGTGTGTGTGTGTGTGTGTGTGTGTGTGTGTGTGTGTGTGTGTGTGTGTGTGCGTGTCTGTGTGTGTGTGTGTGTGCGTGTATGTGTGTGTGTGTGTGTGTGAGACAGAGAGCTAGAGACAGAAAGACAGAGTTAAAGAAGAGGGAGAGAAAGTGTGGTCAGAAAGTTGTGTTTTCTTGTGTGTGTGTGCGCTTCGTGTGTGTTTCGGAACGGAAGTTGAGCTGAGACGCAGAGTTGGGATGGGGGTGAGTGGGTGAGGGGTGTAGGTAGAGTCGTGCTGGCCCCTTTGCCCTCACCCCCCCCCCCCCCCACTCTGCCTCATGTGATGGGCTGTCGTGAATGTTAATGCGGTGGCGAGGTGGGTGTGGAACAAATAAGTGTTTCTGACACAGTACAGGGCCCCATTACAGGGCCAGGGCAGAAGGCTGGGGCCCTAATGAGCCGACAGGTCACTCAGCCGCAGCCTCTGTAGCGGCCCCACGGCCCCTGGCTCCTGGCTCCATGCCAGGGGCCGCGGGGACGGGGCGTAGCGTTCTCACCTACTGTCATGACGCTGTGTAGCGGTCCTTTGAAGTATATCGAGAGATGACGACCGTAGCTAGCTCTAATCCTTAATGGATAAACAAAACAGGTCAAGTTACGATTTGAAGATGGTTGGATGAATGCCGATACTCAGTATGTCTGATTAACAAGGTGAAATAAATAAATATGCATTGAACTTAAAGATCTTAGCTCACCAAACGTCCAAGATGAAGGCCATTTCGAAGAACTTTATCCATGTTGACATTCTTAATACTATTTACAGTGAAGGAAAGCTCCTGACATATGAACAAAGAGAGTAATTTAATATATAGAGAAAATAATAAAAATAAAGGTCCCCCTTTGGATTTTCTTTTCTTCTCTTAAACTAGGACTCTGCCTGAAATATAGTTTCTTGTTCTCTTTTTTCTGTTTCTGTTCCTCTCTCATAGGTCAGCCATCTTGGTTTGCCCCCAAACTAAACTTGAATAAAGGGCTACCCTAATAGCTGCCTCCACCTGTTTCATGTACACAACAAGGCCCTAATGTGCATATATCAAATTAAAAACGAAAACAATAAGACAAAAAATATATATTTCACACTAGAACAAAATATACAGTCTGATTTAATGATAACATGATCCGGAATATATCCCTTGACAAGGTTAGAAGTGTTATTTTGTTGTTTTGTCCTTCAATATTTGAGGTGTCTTATTTTAAATGGGTTGGCGACCTTTCTCAAAAAACAAAGAATCTATTTGAAATTTTGGACGACGTTTTTTATCGATGCAGATCATATAGTATAGCCTATGTCTGCAACTCTGTTACACATTACAAACGTTTTGTCAGAATCATCTTTTGCTTCAACAGTGTAAAAACTGTAACAGTCATGATCTTACCTGAATTATACAATAACACGATATGCGCATTGCTGAAGCAACTGATCAAACTAAGCTAACCAGCCAAGTTATCGCGGATGCAGTAAACATGGGCAAAGTCACCGAGGTGCTATCGCTGATGCAGTGCTGACAGCTTATAAAATTGCCTTTTCCCTCCATCTGGATCACCGAGGATACAAGGGGCGGGGTGGGGGCTCCAGAAAGTACAGCTGCAGCTTGTAGCTTTAGCAAAAAACTCATTTAAGAAGGAGGAGAGAAAAAGTACACCACAATGCTTGGCTGACTCATCAAAATTTTGGAGGGCAAATGATTCCCCATTCTCCCCCCCCCCGCTCTCACTCCCTCCCTCTCTCACCCCCTCTCTCTCCCCCCTCCCTCCCTACGGCCATTTCCACCTGAGAAGAGGAGAAAAAGGAATGGATTAAAAAAATAAGGTAGATGAGAGTGAGAGGGAGAGAGAGAGAGGGAGGGAGGGAGGGAGGGAGGGAGGGAGGGAGGGAGGGAGGAGGGAGGGAGGGCGGGAGGGGGAGGGAGGGAGGGAGGGAGGAGGGAGGAGGCGAGCGAGAGAGAGAGGGAGAGAGGGAGAGAGAGAGAGAGAGAGAGAGAGAGAGAGAGAGAGAGAGAGAGAGAGAGAGAGAGAGAGAGAGAGAGAGAGAGAGAGAGAGAGAGAGAGAGAGAGAGAGAGAGAGACAGAGACAGAGAGAGAGAGAAAGTGTGACAGAGCGAGAGAGAGAAACAGAGCGAGGGAGAAAGAGGGAGAGAGAGGGGGGGGGAATAAGGGGTAAAGAGACAACCGAGCAGCAGGGAGACCTGGCGGTTTGGATTGAGACGCGCGGCGGGCCCGGAGAGCGTCCGGGGCACCCGAGCACGTCCTCTCACAGTTGGCCGAGCTGTCTCTCAAAGCGCTTCAGGTCGTCTAAGAGTCGACCTGTTGGAGTTACTGAGTCGTCACGCGACATGTTGTAGCGGCGAGCCATGGGCCCCATCGAGAGGCCCCGCCTCTCTCTCCCTCTCTGTCTCTCTGTCTCCGTCTCTGTCTCACTCTCTCTCTATCACTCTCTCTCTGTCCCTGTCTCTTTGTCTCTCTCTCTCTCTCTCTGTTTCTCTGTCTCTCTCTCTCTCTCCAGCTCTCTCTCTGTCTATCTCTCTCTCTCTCTCTCTCTCTCTCTCTCTCTCTCTCTCTCTCTCTCTCTCTCTCTCTCTCTCTCTCTCTCTCTCTCTCTCTCTCTCTCTCTCTCTCTCTCTCTCTCTCTCTCTCTCTCTCTCTCTCTCTCTCTCTCTCTCTCTCTCTCTCTCTTCCTCTCTCTCCCTCCTCTGCTCTCTATGGGACTAGTTAGGGTCTCTCTTTCGGACACCTTTTCTGCTTTTCACTTCAAAGCTACAAACTCGAAGTATGGGATACTTTATGTGGGCACACATTTGACGTCAAACCGTAGAGTTTAAACTATTGAATGAGACCAGTTACAGAATTCCACTAACATACAATACTGATACTACAGACCCAACGTGTAACTGTTCATTTTAGAAAACAGACAGAAAGCTGTACATAAATATACAATAAAACATTTGTATTATTTGATCA
This sequence comes from Melanogrammus aeglefinus, assembly GCA_900291075.1. Lineage (NCBI taxonomy): Eukaryota > Metazoa > Chordata > Actinopteri > Gadiformes > Gadidae > Melanogrammus > Melanogrammus aeglefinus. The sequence goes on along the minus strand of OLKM01000293.1, from coordinate 9,909 downwards.
CAACAGGGTTATTTTAGCTCAAGCTGGCAAGCTGATTGTTATTACTGAGTTGTAAGAAATGGTGTGCATTAGCTTAAACATGGGTGATGAGACACTAGTCGTGTTGTTATCGGAAGACAATGCACATCTGTTACCCCTTGACTTTCCGCTGGCTGTGGTGAAAAGTCGATTGTTACCTACAGGTTCAACATGCGACATCCCTGTCTCCAACCTTGTCCTTAACCCTTCAGTGCAAGCAGTGGTCCCAGACGCTCTGGCCCTGTGTTCCCCGCCCAGGCCCTCCAGTGTGCATTTCAAAAGTATTGTCTGTTCTATTGAGTCAAGTACTTTTTTTGTGGGGGGGGGGGCTTATTATTTTTTTCATATAAAAGTCTTGTGTTGTTTATCTATCCATTTATTGATAGACAAAACATATTTTGATATAGATGACCCATGCTGATCATTCTCAAGGATCATACTTTTTTTTTTCCTCCGGTTAGCTAGTGTGTCGCTACATCTGTAAGAAATGTGTTTTAATGAATTGTGTGTAGGTGACCACTTCACATGACAAACCCAAATAGGGAGAAATAACATGCCATAGAGTTTCCATTCTGAAGAATCAATAGTACTCAATCTGCAACATTAGAATGCTATAAACATTACACCAACTAAACGTCAAACTTTTTGTCTTCAATTTGGTTTTAGGTGATGATTAATTGTTCTGCTGCAAAAAAGAGTTCATGATCAATTCACAATCAAAAAGTCCAGTACACAATAGTTTGTTTGGCACAACATGGCTAAAAAGAGCTTATCCAGCATTACATTATGACAACAAGGATTATCACAAATGTGTTTCCCCGACAACAGAGAAAGAAAGTCCTATCAAATTGCCTCTCCACCTTAGAGCTTTACTCAGTCCCAAAGGATATTCGGTCATTTAACTCAATGTACAAATATCAATGTTTCAACGCATGCTTTTCCTCTTGTGGAAAAACAACCACAGCAACAGCAAAACTAAAATGATCCCCAGTAAAACCTGAGGGTCTCATTTGTATGTTTTGTTAGACCTCCTGAACACAACGGAAAATGGAAGCAAAGGTCAGAGTTAAATCTCCTCCGGCTTTTGTTCTTTAAAAGTAACAATATTCTATTGATCCCTCCTGAATGATAAACACACATGTATTGCGAAAATACAACCTCCTTTGACCTTTAGCAATTATTCATACAAGAGTGAAGCAAATGTTTTCGGTCAGGAAAAACAAAATCCAGCATAATCTTTTTCCTTCACCCTTTTGTCCTTTTCTTTCATTTTTTTTTTTCTGATTTGAGGTGTGCTTATATAGTTACAGGCCATTCCGGAAGATAGCATATACTTTTTGTTATTTCCATTAGGCAAAATGGCAGAGATACCTTCGAGACTATTTTTCACAATTATACATTTACTGTTTTTGTTCCAACTGTTTTGTTTTTTTTGTTGCTTTTCTTGCAATGACGCAACCTCTAACCTTAAGACTAGCAGGGATATGACTAAACATTACTAACATCTTAAGTCTTTAATATTTCGTTTGTTTGAGAATCATACAGAAATTAATGTAACGTGAGTTTAAAAAAATGCCTCCCATGCTCATATGGACTTCAAATCATAAGTCAAGATCCATAGCATGGCATGAAGCCATGTGCAGTCTCTTTAAAGGTTCTTACAGATAGCCTAAGAAGGGGGAAGCACTCCTATCATCCTTTCTGCTGGGTGTCCCAGCAGAAAGGATGTCTAACTTGACAGAGTTAAAGTGCAAATGCATGACCTCTCATGAGGCCCTCTTGACCTCCCCTCATTGGACCGTAAGAGGGTGTGAGGTAGGCGCCCAGGGTCTTTTGACGGTCATTACGGTTGGAATGCACACTAACTGGGCAGAGGGTACAAACAAGGTCTCTAACTATTGTTTTTTTTTGTGGTTTTGCACAAAGACAAAGGCATCTTAAACTACTTCATGTGATCATGAGTGGCAATTAAGTATGCATGTGAGAATTAACATCGTTCGAGGTCTGTGCCTGGTGAGTGCATCGTCCAGTGAGAGGGGATTTTCAGGGAAGCATAGTGTGTGCGTGTGTGTGTTTTTTGTTTGTGTGTGTGTGTTTGTCTAGTGTATGTGCCTGTGTATGTGCCTGTGTCTGTGTGTGTGTGTGTGTGCATGTGTGTGTGTGTGTGTGTGTGTGTGCCTGCGTGAGTGTGCATGTGTATGTGGTATGTGTGTGTGTGTGTGTGTGTGTGCATGTGTGTGTGTGTGTGTGCGTGCGTGTGTGTGTGTGTGTGTGTGTGTGTGTGTGTGTGTGTGTGTGTGTGTGTGTGTGTGTGTGTGTGTGTGTGTGTGTGTGTGTGTGTGTGTGTGTGTGTGTGTGTGTGTGTGTGTGTGTGTGTGGTTACTGAAACGTGTGATCAGTGACCTAGGGCTACCACCTCTTGACCTGTGGAGCGGCTGTGGTAGTGGTGGCTTCCAGGTGCTGATAGGGCCAGGGCACTGGGGCCAAAACAACCTCGTCCCCAACACACGTCGCCGGTGACAGGGCTCTGCACACACAGGAATAAATACATATAAGTATGCGCACGCAAATAAACACTCCGGCAGGGAGGTCGGCATGCACACGCACACGCACACACACACACACACACACACACACACACACACACACACACACACACACACACACACACACACACACACACACACACACACACACTCACAATGGAATCTGAGTCAATACACATGGAGTAGTTTTACAAACATTGCCATATTGATGTCTTTGATGAGCAGAAATAAGTAATTCGATTCTGCAATAAGCAGAGCCACTTTTAGGCAGAAATAGATTATTCCAATTAAATACATAGAAAAATACATTGTTTTAAGTACAGAAAATGCTTTATAAAAAAACCAAACAAACACTCCAAATAAAGTAGATTCAATAGTTGTCGTTTCAGTTATAATAATATATATCATAATAAACAAGATATAATAGTAAACTAAGTTGACATCTATACCCCAGAATTCTTACAAAACAAATCATAAAATTATGAAAAAATTATGTTTTAAACAAAATAAAATGTTTTTAGTAAAAAACAAAGGAGAACGAACGAGATACTGAGAGAGCAACAGACAGATAAACAGACAGACAGACAGAATACGAGAGACTACGAGAGAGGTGACGAGAGGCAAAGAGAGGGAGAGGGAATGGACAGAATGGAATATCCATCCAAAGTGACACTGGTCCAGCTCAGTATAATGACTGGATGGCGGAGCACTCTTAGAGCGGATCGATAGCGACGATGCAGAGGGAGACACGACCGGGGAGGGCGTGTGGACAATATTGGCCTCATCAAGCGTGGAGATTGGCTCGTGTCTCATTGACACAGGTCAATGAGATTGATGGCTAGATCCTTCAGAGCATCTGGATGTTGAGAGTTTAAACTCCTTACGAGCGCTGCTGGTCAAACCATGTTTACATTTTTGCGTCTGCATGTCAATACATGTTACTGTGCCATTGCGCACTGCTGCAAAATGGCACATTAACATGTATTGAATGTTGTTACTATAACTACTTTGCGTCCTATCAAGGATAGGTGTGTGTGTGCCAAGATTTTGATGCAAACTGCACAGCCATTAGGCTGGTTTAACAATGTTCCTTGCTTTTGTAACTTCAGGGAGTGAGACTTCCAAAATTAGTAAAACGGTTTACAAACATTTTGGATGGATGTAGTGGAATAATATTAGGCTACTTTAGAAATAATATTTAGTGTTGCTCGTATCTCTTCTTCTCTTTCCTTTTTCTCGCATCTCTTCTGCCTCTCTTCTATTCTCCTTACCTCACGCTCCTCTTTGCCAAATCGGGTCGCTCTGTAACATTTTTTTCCATCTTTCGTTCCACACATGTCAATCAATAATTTGTTAATGATAGTGTTTTGTGGATTCAAACCAAATGACATTTAGATAGAATGCACAATTTTTCTACACAGTATGATTACACCTTAAGGCTGTTTCTTTTGTTTAATGGTTTATATTTTCGATTATCTCATAATGCAATTTGAACTAAACGCCCCAACAGAGAGCTCTGTTTGTGTGTGTGTGTGTGTGTGTGTGTGTGTGTGTGTGTGTGTGTGTGTGTGTGTGTGTGTGTGTGTGTGTGTGTGTGTGTGTGTGTGTGTTGTGTGTGTGTGTGTGTGTGTGTGTGTGTGTGTGTGTGTGTGTGTGTGTGTGTGTGTGTGTGTGTGTGTGTGTGTGTGTGTGTGTGTGTGTGTGTGTGTGTGTGTGTGTGTGTGTGTGAATGCATGGCTTGCTTGTGTGCATACGTTAGCGCATCGGTGTGTAATCATGTGCGAATATATTTATGGCTCAGGGTCACAGTGGCATTAACCGGACCCGCGCACTCTGGGGACTCTTGTAACGCCGGTGATTGTAACGGCTCGACGTCGTCAAGTCAACCTTTGTGGAGTGGAAGCCAATGACTTATAAAAGTTACAGAGGGGCTTTGGATTATCCCCTCTATTTCAACGACGTCACCACGAAATACTGCACCCAATTACGCGTTGCTTTACGCGTGGCTTTATTTCCACGCATAAAAAAGGTATTTGGTTAAACGTCCCATCACTCAAGAATCCGCCACTGGCCCCAAATCTTATTCAAGTTTTAAACCTCTAATTGGGAACGTTTAAGAGGCGTTTAAGAGTGCCCTTTCTTCTCCCGTTTCTCATTTCCCATTTAATGTGTTGTGTCAAAGTCTATTACCTCAGTTGGACGTTTGTGTCCCTTAAGTTGAAAAAACGAAAGGGAGACCGTGGTGGGGGAGAAAGCAAGCGGGTGGGGGAGGGAAGGGGGGGGGGGGCTGGCAAGAGGCGGAAGAAAAAACACACAGAGGTCCACGCCATCAACTGAGCTTCGCCAGGTCGATAAAGCTTTTAGATTTGGAGATGTTTTCAGGGGGAGCCCATTTCCTGCGGCTAAGAGTTGTTAATGGAGCTTAAGGAATTATCTTATGAGTCTCGGTTGGAGGGTAGTAGTAGTATATTTCACCCGGGCCCCGCTGCCTTGTCGGAGGGCTGAATATGCTGCTGTCAAGCCCGCTTAATGAAAAGTAACGCGTCGCTGATTACGGTTTTATTTGGTCTCTATGTAAAAAGCCCCTGTTAATTTACCGTCCCGGTCCCACTGTGTGCACGAATTTGCCACGGCTGAATGATTACGCG
>OLKM01000292.1:377638-383048 GCA_900291075.1 Melanogrammus aeglefinus | reverse complement strand
AAATCTCTGGAGGGAGCTGAAACTCGTGTGCTCACGACAGCCCAGAAACCTGACTGATCTAGAGAAGATCTGTGTCGAGGAGTGGCCATAATCCCTCCTGCAGTCTGTGCAAACCTGGTGAAGAACTACAGAAACGTTTGACCTCTGTAATTGCAAACAAAGGCTACTCTACCAAATATTAACGTTGGTGTTCAAATACTTATTTTCAGCTGTATCACACAATAATACAATAACACGATAATAGATTGTGATTTCTGGATTTTTTCTTTTTAGATGATCTCTCACAAAGTGGACATGCACCGACCATGAAAATGTCAGACCCCTCCATGATTTCTAAGTGGGAGAACTTGCAAAATAGCAGGGTGTTCAAATACTCTTTTCTGCAATGTATATATAATATGTTTCCTCTTACACTTTCCAAGTAGGAACAATGCAATTTGGTTTTGCATGTCATTATATAGCAATTATTTATAGAAGTATTGGTGAAAGGCAAACATAATGATATAGATATTATATACTATCTATAATCATTATGCTTGCCTTTACACCAATACTTCTAAACCAAAATTTTTTGCTATAAATAATAAAATGGCCATGCAAATCAATTGCATTGTCTACTTGGAAGTGTAAGGAGGAAATTCTCCCTAGTATTATTCAACCATGCATGGCAACAAACACTTTCCATAATCAATCAAACACTGATCTTTGTACCTGATGAGGCAAAAAAAACACCAACAGAGTTTCAGGTATACATCTAAACAGAGGAAAAATAACTAAGGACAATGACCTTATACAAGTATGTTTCCATCTTTTAAATACAGGGTGATGATGGTCAGGGCTTGAAGGCCAAGGAACAGCATAATGTTCAAAACAGCTGTGGAACATTATGTTCCCCACACATTCTGCCTCAAAAATCCCACCTGTTGGTGACTTTTGGAATCGTGCATGTAATCCCATAAGGTTTTACTCTAATTTATGACTAGGACTGTGGAAAATTCATAGAACCCGATTCACTTAATAATATAAACATATATTTATTAAGATTACGGGTGTTTTTTAATTGTGTGTGTGTGTATGTGTATGCTTTGTTGCATATGTGTGTGTGGTTTTCATGTGTGCAATCGATTGAATCATTGTTTTTCCGGTCTGTGTGATATTGATTGCGTTTGTGGTTTTCGTGTGTGTCTCTCTGCTGCTCAGGCTGCTATCAGGAAGGAGCTCAACGAGTTCAAGAGTCGTGAGATGGAGGTCCACGAGGAGAGCCAAAAGTTCACCAGGTTGATCGCCTAATCCATGTCACTGATTGGTTCATTCGCTGGTTGTTGGTTCCTCACCAACAGAAAATAAAGAGGACTTGAAGACTGTCCAATCAATTGACTCCTTTGCTATCGATCCTCCCTTAAGTATAGCCCTGCTGTCTCCACAAACACAGAATTAAACGTCAGTGCCGTGATTAAGTGAATGTCCCACTACACCAGTACTTAGAAGACGAAGACAAACGAGATTTATTCATTCTTCTACTTTTTCCATATCTATCTATCTAAACCTCTCTATCCAGAGAGCCTTTTTTGTACACACTAACCTGTCCTCTATTCCAGGTTCCATCGACCCTGACCGCCTGATCTCTGCCCGTGTGGATTCCTGCCAGCTGATGTCCCGGCCTCCGACCTTCACTTCTATCTGCTTTCATTTGTATTTCTACGCATCTACGGTTTAAGAGAACATATATACAGATGATGGAAAAGGCCTGATGGGCTGTGCGACTGAAACATAGAAACAGATTTACACATTTCCCTAAGATGAGTCGGTAGAACGACTCAGAACAGTTTTATTTATTTGAAAGTTACATTTGGGTATATTTTTTTCTTTGTTACGTTTTACTTTTGCCAAATTATCTTCAAAGCCTTAACAGAGGAACTAGGAGGAAATGCAATGTACTGTATAAGGTTGTGCTTTCACGTGGCTATCTTAAAAACACAGAGAAATCTATTGTAGAGTGTGTCGTAAGAGGACAGGACATTGGGTGGCTGATTGTCATGTGCTGCTGCCTCATCTTATCTGAGAGGTCGGGAGGAGAAGAGAAACGGTTGTCTGTGCTCATAGGTGCCTGAATAAATTGAGTGTGATCATGTGATTGTCCCATTGAGGACGACTTGCAAAAACATGCATCACCACTAGAGGGCGCAGTGTGTACACCAGAGAAGGCGAGGGCTCGGCAGAAGCCAGGCAGAGCAGTAGTACTAGTAGAGTGGCCTAATTATCACCAAAAATACATTATCACCAGACATATATTTGTAGTACAGCTCAAGCCATTACTATACAGAAATGATGGAGTTGATGAGCATAAAACAGCTGACAGGAAAAGTGAGATGCTGGGTCAGCCAACCTATAGGCCTAATCACTTTTTTAATTTATTATCGAGTCCCATCTTTGCAAAGTCCGCTGCCAAGGGTGCACCTCTAGTGCCCTTAGCCCGGCGATTCAGGTCTAACAACCACTCATTAAAGTTTAAGTGTGCCCACCAAGAGATTTCCTCCACCAATTTTAAATATATTTGCCTTTTAATCCACAGTGATTTAAAGCTGTGTCAAACGGTGCGTTAAATGAACCTTCCGCCATCACGGAGTTAAGCTCCGCACGGGTCTGTGGATCATAAATGTAAAATGACCCCTGGCAGGCGTCGTAAACAGGTGAGATGCATTCAGGCGGTCAAACAGTCAAGGCCTACTTCATGTAACAATGTTGAAAGAGTAAGATCCAGGACGAGGAAAGATGAAAGGTGAAGTAGTTGAATAGGAGTATGAGGACAATAAGCTCCACTCCCCCCAGCCTTTCTGCTTATGTTACATGTCCATAACATTAACATATTTAATCATGATGTGTGTTGCTTCTCCTATGCTCCCTTACAATGGAAGAGCGGATTTTAGCTGAGCTGTATGGATGGGGTTGAGCTGTATTCTCTTCAGGACTATTTCAGATGGACACTATAGACATGTTCACCTTATACACTTATATAAGCCCAGGGTGTTGTTTCAATGTACAAAAGCTGCGAAGAAGCACCAACAGTATTCAAATGCAAAACTTGTTCATCTTTTGTTTATTTTGTACAGAATGTATATCAAGCATGTGCATACATGAGAAATGAAGTTTACTATAATTATGGCATATATTGTCGCTTTATGAATGCTATTAGATATGATTGCTTATTATTTTTTTCATTCCCCAAATATAGTCTAGTGTGCAGCTCATTTGCTGTCCGGACCAGATCAGGGAGTTTTGCTGTATATGCATACATTGTAATTGCTTTGCCAAAACGTTACGTGGTTTAAACAAGGACCACAGCTGTAAATGGACATTCAACTGTTGTGTAGTGGACTGCTGTTTGCTGGACACCACCTCCACTCCATCGGAAACAAATAAAGTCAAGTCTCCCTCTTGGCCTGTCTTGGGAAAAATGTTTTACCGTATTTTCCGTTCAGAAGGATATTGCCATCGAAACTGTGAGGTCATGTTTTATGCAGACATTAAATAGTGAGCTGAAGTCTCCTCTGGGAAACTCTTATGGGGGCTTTTATGGATGTGCTGTACCTGATTATAAGTAGGCCTACATCCTACTGTGCTGGCAGACTTAGGAAGCATCTTCATTTAATCTCTCTAATTTCTGCCTTTCAACCTGTTAATATAAAGGCCTGCTATTTTAATTACACTATATTGCAATTACAATACATTGCCTATGTGTCCTAAACTCACCACCTTTGACATTACATCCAGGAAACATCAGTGTTACAAAATAAAAGGACAAGTAAATTCCCTGTTTAAATATCAATGTATAAAACGGTTTATCTGCAGGACAATGCTTTATTTACCCCCCAATGTAATGGGCCCATTACTACTCAAAGCGACCCAGAAGACTGAATAGCTCCTTCCCATTATATAGCTTATATAGCTAGGTCGAGGTCTTCAAAGATTGGTGTTAGGGATGTATTCATCTTGATTCAGACACAATGCTGAAGAGGATTGAAAGTAGAATGAGCAATGGTTTCCCTGCTGTTATTATTATTTTCCAATTGTAGTTATGTGTCCCCTGCAGCCAGCTATTCCAAACTGAATAGGCCAAACATATTGGTTATATTATCATCATAATCATCTTCCCAGAAGGTGTCCCGTCGTCTGCAAACATGACGTTATGAGTAAAATCACAGAATGGTGTTCTCCAACGTGCTGAATAATGGATTTGCCAGCCAGGAATACTGCTGTTGACTCCAAATCATGGGTTTGTCATTCACAGCCAATTGTTTCTTTACTTTTCCTTCGGTTTTGCACAAAAGGTTCACTGAAATAAAGACATCCACACCAGAAAAAGAAAAGCAGAGCCATCCTCTTATAATGTTAAAAAAAAAACATGGCAACATTTCTTGCGATTTAGTCAACTTAATAATGATATTTTTTCCAGGTGTTATATAATGACCACTTTCTCCAGAGGAAGTGTAAACTACTTGTCTCAAATGTGTTATATTTGGTACAATATTAGATGGTTAAGTTGCTTATGGCTGCAATTTGTTCTGATAGTTCAGTGATAGATATCCCCTTAGCCTCCCACCTGACTGCTTTGATCAAGAGACAGATCTACAAGCTGGTTCAATACAATGATAAATACCCGGTTGAAACCCCATAGTTTGTTGCCTGAAATATTCATGTACACCCAGTGCATTAATTATTAATAGTGCTGAACCTAAAAGAAGAAAGGGCCATGATGAAAGGTCAGTACATTGGTTGGTGATGCTTGAGACCTAAAAAATCTGAAGTGCTCAAATATTAGCTTATTCTGCGATTCCCATTCTAGCCAGTCTTTTGTATCTGTCATACCTTGATGTACTGATGGCCATAGGGCAAGATGATTTCATGGCTGTGATGTGTGACAGTGTTAAGGGATGTAGTTCAATACCCCAACAGGCAGAACTTACTCCTACCTGCTCTTTAATTATCACGTCTGTGTTCACGTTAGTCACTTGGACAAAAGCACCCCCTGAAATGACAAACAGTAAATCACTATAGTAGATGTTAGGAGGCATTTAAAATTACTCTAGAACATTTCCCTTGTCCATAGACATGTAACCTTTAACAATAAGGTAATGAATTAATCCTTGATAAAAAAAATGTGTGAATACAATACAGTAACAAGCATTAACTATTAGTGAATAAATAGTAAACTAACAGTGTTCATGTTTACTAATGGTTTTCATGTTAGCTAAGGTAATACTGTTGATGTTCAATAAGGTATAAAGATCTTACCCCTATGCTAGTTCGATATAATAATGCATATAACTGCATTAACAAATGTAAATGATTGATTGACTCATATCCCCTTATTGTAGTGATACTAGTGTAACCGTATCAATGGTCAAGCATC